>PVJO010025021.1:0-23618 GCA_004026905.1 Hystrix cristata
GTTCTCAAGATTATAGTAACTAGAAAAATTATCCTAAGGAGCTAGGACTTGGGTAGTTCAGTAAACAATAGCATGATTTAGGTATAGACAAAGATGATTGTCTTAGATTTTTTAGAGTCAATGGTTTGTAAGAGAGCAGATTTAATAGAGGACATTTATAAGTTACAATATTCACCCACAAGCCAAATGCGGGAAGTGCCGAATGTCTATCTAGGCACTGGAGACCCAAAAGATCCAATCAAGGTCTGGGAGCCCACAGCACTGTCCCGTGTACATCCATGTCTGCAGATGATGGCTGAAGAAATCTTTACTGGAACCAGGATACGATGCTTGCAGCAGAGATGACGGCCAGAGCTCCCCCGAAGCAACAGCAGCCATCCTCGACAACAGCAAGGCCCCGAGCTCCTTCCTCAACGAGAACAGCCAAGTTCCTTTCAGGAGAACCAGCCGCAGCAGAGCTTCACCTGGGAAACAGCCCACCAACTAGCTTCTGCTCCTATTCTGCTTTATGTTGTGTCAGCAACAATCCTCATGTGTATCCTCTACGCCCAGAATCACACCAACTCAGTCCTGAGTTGGGCGTTCTGGCTCAAGGTGACCACATTAAATCCACCACAATGATAGAAACTGGAAACAGTATGAGGAAAGGTATGGAGGTGGAAGTGAGCTTGTTGTATCCAGAAAGGCTGAGGAATTGGTGTAACTGTAATGCAGTTACAAGTGTGAAAGTGACAGGAAATAAGGTAGGATCATGTTGATAGAAGGAGGGCAGGTAATGGAAGCCTTTGAAAGCCAAGCCAAAGAATTTCGACTTAATGTAGCTAGAGAGCCACTGAAGATCCTTGAGCAAAAGCGTAGTGGTTGCAAGTGGGTTAGAAAGAAAGAACACAAGTAGATCATGGGAGACCTCTGAAAGTAACATCAAATTACTTTCTTGTTGCTGAGACACAGTGTCCAACACCTACAATTTAAAGGAGGAAAGGTTTATTTGGGATCAGAGTTTGTAGAGGTTTCAGTCCATACTCAGCATGCTTGAAGGCAGAGTGGAATGGTGGAGGGGCATGGCAGAGGAGAAACAGTTCGTAGCAGAGCAGGCAAGAAGCAGAGTGAGATCAAAGGAGGAGGAGGAAGGATAGATACACTCTTCTAGGCCACACCCACAGTGACCTACCTCTTCACATCAGGCTTCACATTCTTCTACTCCCAATGTCACACCCAGTTGTAAACCCATCAGTGGACTAACACAGTGATGAGTATCACACACCCATGATCCAGTTGCCTCCCAAAAGCCCCACTTAGGAGAGCAAGAAGATTTTGAGGGACAGTTTAGATACAAACCATAACATTGAGTGATACACTAAGGAGTTTTAACTTTATTTTGTAAGTAATGGAAGCCATCAAAAGGCTTTTGAGAGTAACACAATCAGATCTTTTTTAGCATTAGATTGTTAGTTTTATATGGACAGTGACCATGTATTATGTGATAACAGACATGGTTGATACTCTCAGAAACAGCAGCAACAACAATAACAACAAAGTTGTACCTAGAATCTATTTCTCTCTTTCTCTACTGCCACCACCCTAGTCCCGCTTAATCGTTTCTCACCCGAATTATTACAATAGCTTAGTCTCCCTGCTCCTACTTCTCCCCCTCTACAATCCATTTTTTTTCTTAGAGGATATAATGATCTTTTCAAAAGGGTAAGAAATTATGGTTCTAGTTACAATGGAGTAAGTAATGAGTTGAATTTACTCTTTGTGCCTTAACTTTACTCTTTTTGGGTAAAACATATGAAATAACAGTTCTGGAAGGAGGAACTTGGCTAGAGCTTAGTATTGTCTCTTAGTTTAGGAGACAGATTTGAGAATTCAGGGAGGATAAGGTAGCCATAATTTATAGGGTACAATACCAAAGGGGGAGGGAAGAAGGATGGAGAGAGAGAGACAGAGAGACAGAGAGAGAGAATGAGAATATAGGGAATATGTTCCTGAGAACTACAGAA
The DNA here is from genome assembly GCA_004026905.1 of Hystrix cristata. NCBI lineage: Eukaryota > Metazoa > Chordata > Mammalia > Rodentia > Hystricidae > Hystrix > Hystrix cristata. The sequence goes on from PVJO010025021.1 coordinate 2,004, forward strand.
GGTTTCCCTTGAGTATTCAGCAAAGACTCCTCAACACATATATTTGAGTTACCAATCTGAAACTGGGAAAGAACCACCAGAAAGGAGCAGGCAGAATAATTCTTGGATCTCACACAAATTCTCACAAGCCAGAGTGTAATGCACAAGGCATTAGGTTGAGTACTTAGAGGGTTACTGCTTCATTAGTGGGGACAAATTAGCTCTGGTCAAAGGTTGTTGTGGCCTTGCTTAGCAGAATTTAAAAGCAAGCCTTGGAAGGATTAAATTACTTCTAAGTAACTGAAATATGTACCAGAACAAATCTCAAAACTATTTAAAAGAATAAATTTAAAGAGCACCCAAAACCAATTTAAAGAGCACCCAAAATTCATAATGTCTGGCATGCAAAAGTATATAAATCAGGAAAATACTTCCCATAATTATGAGCAAAATCAATTAATAGATACAGACCCAGAAAAAACACATAATAATGTAGTGGACAATGACATTGAAACTGTTATGAATATATTCCATATGTTCAATAAAGTAGAGAAAAGCATAATCACATGGTTATATTGAAATGACACTGAAGGTATAAAGAGTCTGAAATCATACTTCTATGCAGTGATAAATACAATGCAGGGAAAAAGTTACTTGAGATTAACATATGTGATACAATTGAAGAAAAGATTAGTGATTTTTTTTTTTTTTTTTTTTTTTTGGTGCTGGGGATCGAACTCAGGGCCTTGTGCTTGCAAGGCAAGTACTCTAACCAGTGGGCTAAATCCTCAGCCCAAGATTAGTGATCTTAAAACAGAAATAGAAATTATCCAAAATGAAACACACAAAGAAGAAAATGAAAAAAAAATGAACAGAACATCAGTATGCTGTGGTACAAATTCAAATAGTCTGAACGTGGAAGAGATTACAACTAGAGGTAGGGATTTGCTAGTCTCAATGATAAGAGGAGTATTTGAAGCTATAAGACTTGATACCATCCCAAAGTAGAAAATGGTAGAAGAAAAATGGAAAAGGACCAATGACAGACTTTTAGGAAAATGCCTTTGCAAAGGTAGGGGACCTTTTTCTAGCAGTGCATACTAGAAAGTAGGCTCTAGGTCTCTGGTTTTGAACTTTGGAACTGAAGAGAACCATGGGTTTCACAACCACATTTTGTGAAAAACAACTCTATATTCACTATTATCCTTGCCTTGCATATTAGTTTCTTGGTATAGAAGGAAGAAAAATTTGATGGTATAGGAGATGTGTTCCAAACAGAGGGAACAGTGTGCAGGTAAGCACAGAAATATACGTGAACATAGTATTTATGGAGAACTTCAAGTAGTATGCTGCTAAAATGCAGGAGTTATGTGATAGAATAGCAAGAGATGAAACTGAAAACATCCACATGGGTCAATGGGAAATCACGACAGGGTTTTAAGCAGAGAAGTGTCACGATCACATGTGTATTTTTTTTTTTTTTGAGACAGAGTCTCGCTATGTAGTTCAGACTAGCCTTGAACTCACTATGTAGTCCTGGCTGGCCTCAAATTTGAGGCAGTCCTCTTGCCTCAGCCTTCTGAGTGCTGGGATTACAGGCATGTGCCACCATGCTGGCACATGTGTATTTTAGAAAGAGCCATCCTTTTGCCAGTGTAGAAAATAGCTTGGAAGGAAGAAAGGTAGGTTACCGAGATAATTTAGGAGTCATATTCATTTACTAAGATGATACATAACAAATTACCATAAACTGGATGGTATAAAACAATTCTTTCACAGTTCTGAGGGCTAGAAGTCCAAAATCAGAGTGTTGACAGGACCATGTTCCCTCTAAACACTCTGGGGAAGAATGCTTCCTCACCCCTTCCTAGCTCCTGATGGCTTTCAGCAATCCTTGGCATTCCATGGAATACTAGCCCATTTTCTGTTATAATAATAAAATACTTTATAAAGAATAGAGGTTCATTTAGATCACAGTTTTGGAGGTTAAAAGTCTAAACAGCATGGCACTGGCTCCGATAAGGACTCCCTTGGTTGTGTCACGTTGTGTTGGATGGCATGGTAGTGGGAGTATATGGGAGAGGGAAAGATCAAATCACCAGATAAGAAGCCAAAACTAGAGGAGGAGCAGATTTACTCTTTTTTTTTTTTTTTGTGCTGGGGATCGAACTCAAGGCCTTGTGCTTGCAAGGCAAGCACTCTAACCACTAAGCTAAGTACCCAGCCCGGATTTGCCTTTTTATTTTTTTTTTAAATAACAAAGTTGTCATGGAAACTAAGTCAGAGTCCTATGAAAACTAATTTCTTCCAAGAGTGATGATTCCTATGATCTAAAGACCTCCCAGTAGACTCCCATCTCTTAAAGGTCCCACCAGCTCTTAAAGTGCCACACTAAGGACCAAGCTTCCAACACACGAACCCTTGGGAGACACTCAAGCCATATTCAAACCACAGCACTTTGCCTGTAGCTGCATCATCCAATCTCTGCCCTCCTTTTCACATGGCTTTCTTCCCTGTATATCTTTTTTTCTTTTTGCAGTACTGGGGATTAAAGCCATGACCTTCGTACTGAACTGCATCCCCAGCCCTTTTTCGTATTTTCATTTTGAGACAGTCTCACAAAGTCTCTAAATTGAATAGGCTGGGCTCGAGCTTACAATCCTCCTGCCTCAGCCTTTCACAGTGCTGGCATTATACACATGTGCCACCACACTGTGCCTGTGTTTATGTGGCCTTATAAGAACACTTTGATTTAGGGCCTACTCTAATCCAGTATGAGTCCCTCTTAGCTAGTTACATCTGCCAAGACATGTTTCCAAATAAGGTCACAGGTTGGTTTTCTGAGTGGACATGAATTTTAGGTATACTATGAAAGTCTGTACAAAAGGCTATTATGGTAATAGAGAGAGAGAGAGATGGATGATGAGAGCCTGAACTAAATCACTGTGATGGGGTTGAAGTGGGAGAGACAGACTCAAAAGATAGAATTGGAGCTGGGTGTGATTGTGCATGCCTGTAATTCCAGCACTTGGGAGGCTGAGGCAGGAGGATCATTATGAGTTTGAGGCCAGCCTGGACTACATAGTGAGACAGAATTAGTACAGGTACCTACAGGCTTCTTTCACGTCACACCTTTAACCAGTGGTGAATCCTTTACAAATATCTTTCTGATTTCATTGTAAATTGGTGATGTTGCTTGCTTTTGAGTTTCTACCCTCTTCCTGTTTTAGATGGCACATTATTTTAGTAATAAGATTAAGTATACAAAAGTGAAAATGCCTAGTTCTTGAAATTCTATTTGGACCGCACAATAAACTTGAAACTTTTGAATTATAATGAAATCCATTATTTCCTTACAGCACTAGGCCCTCTGCCCAAAATGGATAATTTTATTTGACAGAAATTTGTGAGCACCTCTATGAACAGACATTATTCTAGGGCCCGGGGATACAGAGGTAAGTAAGCAGTGGGCCCATCCTTATGAAACTCACAAGTTAGTGTGAAGACACGAGCAAACAGATGACTGTAGTACCATGTAATAGGTGCTTGACAAAAGTAAACATAGTATGCCATAAAAGAATGTTACGAAAAGTACCTAGCCCTTTTTAAAGGGTGTTAAGGCAGGCTTCCTAGAAGATATGATGATAAAGTTGTGTTTTGAAGGAAAGGTTGGAGTTAGCACAGTGAAACATTAAAGGAAAAGATATTCTAGGAAAAGGGACAGAAATGAGAGAGTATGACCTACTGAGGGATCCGAAAGCCAAAAGTAGCTCAGAGTCAGGTGTAGTCATGTATGCCTGTAGTCCTGGCTACTTGGGAGGCAGAGGGAGGAGGATCGCTTGAGTCCAGAAGTTTGGAGAAAAAGTATTTCAGTATGACAGAAGTAAGGAGTGATTAGAAATAATACTGGAGAGAGTCAGGGCTGCAGAGACCAGGAAGGGTATTATAGGTCATGCTGTGCTAGGCGTTTGGACTTTATTCTGAGCTATAGGAAAAGCACCAAAGAACTCAACATACAGCAGTCACGGTCAAAGTTTATTCTGGTGGCCATGTGAGATTCGAATTGAGGGAGTAGACAAAACTGGAATTGTGCTTATCAATTAGGTGGCTATTGAAGTAGCCCAAATAGACTTGAATCTAGGCAATGACAGTGAAGATAAGGAGAATGGGAACAGAGATTTGAGAGACTCAGGAATGAGTCAAGAAGCTTTGGAGACCATGAGAGGACTAATGGAGATAGATATAAAGGATGACTTTGATGCTTCAGATTGAGCACCATTCGCTCAACCAGGGAATTCAGGAGAACAAGGTTTGAAGTTTGTAGGGGATGAGAAGGATAAAATTTTTTATTAGTACGTGTTTGCAGTACATAATAGTTACAGTCAGTGTGGGGAGTTGGTACATGTACACAACACACCTTCATTCTTTTTTCTTCCTCTTCTCTTCCTTTCCCTCCCCTCCCTCCATCTCTTGGTATTTTAGTTGTTTTTCATTTCTACATTTATATCTCAATCTTTGCAAAATTTTGCAATAAACAATCTGGAAAAAACTAACCATCTTCTAAGGATTTATCATCAACACATCTGGTAAATATTTCTGGTTATCGAATTTTATTAAACTTATTTTCTTTGATTTCCCCGCAAATTAATATGTTAATAAAGAAGTAAACCACTTAACAACATGGTATACAAATACTTGATCATATCAGACACATAAAATAAATGATAGACTTTAAAACTAAAGGGAAAATAAGATGAAATAAATGTCACGAAAAATGTTTTTAAGGAAATTATAAAAGATGTTTGCCAATATTATTTCCTTTATTCCCTCCTCTTTGCTATTCTTTACATTGTGCTGGCCACATGGGCCTTCAGCTAGATTTCCTTTAATAAAAGAACTAAGTAACAAATCAAATGAGAAATCATTTTGCCAAATCAACCCCGGCGATCAATGGGGTGACATCTGAGAAATCATTTTGCATACCTGTTTTGCAAATATCACAAAATATTTTATGATATGAGTGTAAATAAAGCACTTTCCCTCTTCTTAAAAGATTCCTCACTTTCTAAACAGAAATCACAGGCACAGCAATGCTGAAGATTGTATGTAAGTGGATTAATCTATTAACACTGCTGTAACACTAGCATGGTGAGACATTTTCATCACAGAGCTAGCTGCAGCTGTTTGTGTATGTTCTGAACCTAACACAATTTTTAAAAACAGTCAGAAAAGGGCAAAAAACCAACTTCAACACAAATTATATAGTGTTCATTCTAGAAAAATCTTTAGGATACTTTCTTAGGTGAAAGAAAACAAATCATTTGTCATTATAATACACTGAAGAAGAGCTTTGGATCCAGGCTCTCCCATTTGCTTGGTAGGTTTCAAGTCATCAGTTAGTTAGCCTCCTCTAGAGGTTTTTTTTTTTTTTTTGGTTTTGTTTTGTTTTTTGAGTTAGGGTCTCACCATGTAGTTCAGGGTGACCTTGAATTCATAATGTAGCCCAGGCTGACCTCGAATTTGCAGTGATCCTCCTGCCTCAGCCTCTCGAGTGCCAGGACCACAGGTGTGTATCACCACACCCAGCTGCCTCTGTTTAAGAAGGATAATGCTCCTTCTTAAAAGGATTATTATAAAGTTTAACAATGTATGAAAGGGGCCTAGCAGATACTAGAAAATGATTAAAATATAACTAATTTAACTGTTCCTAGAAGCCAATAGAAATGCTATAACATCTATTTCCTGAGTAGACTTTATAAGTTTATTCTTGACAACAATTTAAAATTCCTTCAGGGAGTTAGAGGGCAAGCTAGGCTATACAGTGAGTTCAAGGCCAGCCTGAACTACATGTCTCAAAAAAACCAAGAAACAGGAGACATCCAGGAAAATGGCAGAGTGGTAAACAGCCACAAATCAACCTCTCAGAGATTTGGAATCTAAAAACTGGAATATAACAACCTGGGGGAAAAAAGGAGGGAGGTGGATCCCTGGGATTCAGGAAGGATCTGAAGGGAAAATGAGAACCCACAGAAAGTGAAGAGACACACCACAGTGAAGAAAAAGGGATAAATACTATAGTGCTTCACAAATTTAATTCAGTCCATAATTGTGGTTGTGACCCAAATCAAATTTTCCCATAAGGTTCAATGTAAATAAGCTTAATCCATTCTGAAACGTATGTATTTCTTAAAACCACAAAGTATGAAATAAAGTACAGTATAGTATGGTATGAAGAGAGAGAATGTTAACCTTGCTTGAGGCAACTTCTGGTGTGGAGAGCAAGAAGGTGGGTGGGAGGAGGTTATTGTTCGGAGGGAGAGTCCCCCACCCTAAGGACATCGGGGAACTCTCCTTCAGGGGCTTCCTCCCTTCTTTGTCTTGTAGCTGCAGGGTAAATTTTGAGGAAAAATCTGTCTAATGTCACTTGTTTTTTCTGCACTGCATAACCCTCTGGAACTGAGCGATCACGTTATCATTAATCAGATTCAACACCGTTCATCACAGTTACGTTGGGGGGTACTTCTCAAAGAAATCCTGGCACTCGTTCCAAGTTTTCCATTATGGATTTTATCACAGCTTGGCTAACCTCCTCTGTCTTCCTCTTCCTCAGTGGAATGCTCTTCAGTGAGCGCCTTCTGCTGCCCACTCTGGAGTTCAGCAGGTTCTTCCGTCATCAGCTCCTCCTTATGGTCCTCAACAAGCTCGTGTCTGCACCATTTACGTCCAGACGCTCACTGTTGCCCGTGGACACAGTCTTCTCCACTATGTGTGCATCAGCCCCTTCAAAGTCACGTTCAGTGACATGTTCTGGCCAGTTTCCCCCAGGCTGAGTTTAAGGTCCAGTAAGTGACATCTTACCAGGTTTTGTCAAGGAGGTTGATGCAGTGGAGGACATTGAAATTTTTGTTCAGAACTCTTTCTGAGCCACGGACGCCTCTTGAGTGACGTTAAAACACCTGGTGAAGAGCGACTTTGTGTGCAGCTTCTTGAAGCTGCAGATCACTTGCTGGTCCGTGGGCTGCAGAAGATGTGTTGTGTTGCGGGGAAGAACTTGACCTTTATGAAGTCATACTCAGCCTGAGTCTCATCCACCACAGCTGGAGGGTGTGTCGGGGCACTGTCCATCAGAAGAACACACTTTCAGGCAATTAGTTGCTTCTTTTATTTTATTTTATTTTATTTTATTTTATTTTATTTTAAACCAAGAACATGTATTGGTACATTCTACATACAATGGTCACATTCATTACATTTATTCTGTACCTATACATGATGTATCTTGGTTCTCCCCCTTCTCCCCCCTTCCCTTCTGCACCCTCCCTCCCTATTTACAGCAGGTTCATTTATCATTTTCCGTATTTTCCCTTTCCCCTCTTTTTCCCGTTGCCTTTCTGCTTTTCCCCTTCTTTCTTTCTAGTACTTCTCTCCTCTGCTCACCATCCTCCTTTTATATAATATCTATTACACCTCTTTGTCCTTATTTACAATTCATTCATATATAAATGGATGTTTCTTGAGAACATACTCTTAAGTGAAATAAATCGGACACTCATGAGCACGCATCGAATTGTTTCTCTGATATGAGAGACCAATTAGTTGCTTCTTAACGGTGGGTGCAAACACCTCATGCAGCCATTCTGACCCAAGCTTCCACACTGGCCCTCCACATGACAGGCAGTCTGGCCTTGTTCACATTCTGTTCCGTGAATGCATGAGGGGTCTGGGAATGGTACACCAGTGGTGGCTTAATCTTCAGATTGGAGCTTGTCTTCACACACAGCAAAAGGGTCAATCTGTCCTTTCATGGGCTTGTGCCGCAGCAGCACCTTTTCGTCCTGTGTGATACAGATTCTATTCTGCATCTTCTTCCAGACGGGCCCTGTTTCACCGCAGTTGAGCACTTGTTCAGTGATGCATCCTTCTGCCTTCATGAACTCCATGTATTCTTTCTAGTGGGCTTCTGCAGAGAAGAGCCTCCTGATCCATTGCTCTGACAATCTCTTCATATTATTTCACTTAATATATATGAAAGGAGAGCCTAACTAAACACTATCAAATGGTCAGCTTTTAAGTCTTGTAGGTGAATGAATAATGAAAGAATAAAGCCAGAAGAAGAAAAAGCAAGGCAGTAAACAAAAGGCTATTGCTAGAGAGAGGTTTTAGAATTCATTTATATAATGAACACTTAGTGAAACTTACAATGTGCTGAAGACATTAAGATATAAAGGTTAATATTTGTTCCTATTACTATGGATCTTACAGCCTAATGGGGGATGATATTGTATAAACAGAAATACTACATTCTGGGATGTGAATGTAACTTAGTGATAGAGTACTTTCCCAGCATGCACGAGGCCTTAGGTTCAATCCCTAACACTGAAAAAATTAGAAGGAGAAGGAGGAGAAGAGGAAGAGGAAGAAAGAAATACAGTAATACTTCGGTTCATGAATACTTCTGTTCACCAATGATTCACTTCTCAAACAAAAGTGCTTGACAAAATTTTGCTTCTGTTCACGAACTCCACATTGGGTGACAAACACAGCTGTGGCCCTCTTCCCCACACAAACACAGATGTCTTTCCCAAAATCTGTAAAACAAATTAAGTTCATGAAGTGAGGTACCACAGTATTACATTCTAGTGTGGTAACTGCGGTTACAGAGAAGTGAAGAGAGTACTATGGGAACACAGAGAACAGAGCAGAGAGTAGTCAACTCTATACAATGCATACTGCCTATAGCACAGTGGTTAGAGGTTCAGGCTTTGAAGACTTATATTTAAAATCCCTCCATTTACTAGGTGGAAAAGTTATTTAACCCCTCTAAATATTGGTTTTTTCCAACTGTAAAATGATAATACTGGTTACCTCACAGAACTGACTGAGGATTAAAATAAACTAAGGAACATAAATTGCTTAGCAAAACTGTTCAATAAATGATAAGTTGTTTGTTTCCCAAGAAGACATATACTAAAGGATGAATGAAGAAGAGAAAGAAGGATATTGTAAAAGGAGCGAGTATAGCGTGTAAAGACATGGAGATTTAAAAGAGCCCGGTGTGTTTGTAGAATGGTGAGACGCTTAGTATGCAAGATTTGGGAACAAAGTAGAGAATGAAGCTCGCAGGCAATATTGAATCCTAATATGCTAAACCAAAGAGTCTATATTTTATCCTTTAGGTACTGAGAAGTCAGAAGAGTTGGTTTTGTTTTGTTTCATAAAGTTCATTATGAAAACAGTATGGGAGTTGAACTGGTCTGGAATGGGAAGAGATTGGTGGCAGGACTGGTAAGCAGGTGTAGTAGTAGTCCAAGCTAGATATTATAAGTGTTTGAACCAAAGTTGTGGCAACACAGGAGAAAGGCTGGGCATGAGAGAATCATATTTTTAAGTTAAAATGAATAGGACTGTATACTGATTGATTGCATGTGCAGGGTTAGGAAGAGAGGGTAGTAGAGGCAGAACCAAGTTTCTAGTTTGGGAACCTGGCTTGCAACTGAGAATGCAAATATAACTCTGGAATCCAATAAATTGTGGCAGTAGAGAAGACAAATCTGATTTTATATCAGTGGAGCATAAGGTATCTTTGTAGCCTGTAGGTCAAGATGTTTAACAGTAATTTGGAAATAGATGTCTGGGGCTTAAGCAATAGTTTTGGGCTAGTATTAAAATTTTTGCAATCTATCAGTGTTTAGATGATAGTTAAGCCATGTAATCAGTTCAACTTTGTCCTGAGTGGTGTAAGAAGATAAGAGAGACCAGGACAGAATCCTGGCAAATCCCAACGAGTAAGGATTGAGCAGAAGAAATTCTGACAAGGAAAGGAAGGAAAAATAGAATGAGGAGATGGTAGTGTCTTGGAGAACAAGGAGAACTTTTGGGAAAAAAGAGCAACCAAGGTCTTGGGCTTTGTAAATGTGGGCCAGAATATTCTGTATCTAGGAAATTTTGCGTTGTGGTTTGATGGAGTCATGGCAGAAGCCAGACTGTAGTGAACTGACTTAATGGAAAAGGAAAAAGGTCAGACAGTGGAGAAAGGAGAGTGGATATAGGCTAATCATTCTAGAAATCTGGCTATGAAGGGAAGGAGGGAGAATGGATAGTAGATAGTAGTTTCTAATGAGATAGGGTGTAAATGGTGTTTTAAGTTTGCTTTAGAATGGGAGTTACGCGTGTCTGTAGATAGATAAGAAAATGTGGAGGATCAAAAAGAAAGGGAATAATGGATAGAACCAGAGTCTAGAGAGACAATCTTCCTGGTAGATTCTTCTAGGGACCACCACATGTAAGTTGGTGTAGGGTGTTCAGAGCGTAGAATGAAACCAGAGAAGGGATAAGAGGGAAGGAGTAACAAAAGAACAAAGTTTGTACTCTTAATAATTATAGAGGGGTTGAGAATCTAGCTCAAGTGGTAGAGTACTTGCCTAGCAAGCAGAAGGCCCTGAGTTCGGTCCCCAGAGTAAATTATTCTTTCTCTGGGTCTCCCTATACCCTGTACTTTGTCGTAGAAGATTCTGTTCACTTCCCTGACTTCAGCTTACTTACTACTTATTTATAGTTTTGTTTCTAACCCTTTCTTACAATTTCTTAAATGTTTGAATTTTTCTGTTTTTATTGTAATGAGATACACATAATATATAATTTATCATTTTATCTGTTTTAAAGGATACAATTCAGTGGCATCAAAGTATATTGACAGTATTGTGCAATCATTATCTCTTATGTGGTTCTAGAACTTTTTCATCATCCCAGGTAGGAAGGCGAGGCTAGGCGTGGTGATGCACACCTGGTTGTAAGCCTATCTCTTGGGAGGCTGAGGCAGGAGGATTATAAATGTCCGGCCAGCCTAAAGCAGCAAGTTCAAGGGTAACCTGGACTATGTAACAAAATTCTATCGAAAGAAAGAAAGAAAGAAAGAAAGAAAGAAAGAAAGAAAGAAAGAAAGAAAACTCCGTACCATTAACAGTCACTCCTCATTTTCCCCTGCTTCCAGCCCTGGCAACCACTAATCTGTGTTCAGTCTCTATGAATTGCCTGTTGTGTATATTTCCTATAAATAAGAATCATACAATATGTGGTCATTTGTGTATGACTGCTTGCATTTAGCATGATGTTTTATGTTTTAAAAGTTCATCTGTGCTGTAGCATGAGTAAGTACTTTGTGCATAATATTGTATTGTGTGGATCTATTTTTTTGGGGAATCGCCATAGTGACTGTCATAATAGTTTTACTGGTTTCTATTCCCACCATTAGCGTAGAAGGGTTCATTAATATCTGAAGCCTCACATGCTTTTTTTGGCTCTCATTGCGTGGAATACTGTTTTCCATCTTTTGATTCTTAGTCTATGAATTTCTTTGTGGATAAAATGTGTTCCTAGTATACAGCATACCATTAGGTTTTATGTTGTGATCTATTCTGCTGATCTGTGTATTTTGGTAGGTGAATGGAGACCATTCACATAGATACTTATAACTGATAGATATTGACTTATTCCTGTCATTTTATTAATTTCCTGTTGCTTAAATTTTTTCTTTCCCTTTTATTTAATTCCTCAGTCTACCTGGTGCATTAATTCTGTTGGACCTTTTCACGTTGTTAGCTTCATTGTCTCTTCATAGGATATCATTGCATATTTCTTGGAGTGCTGGTTTGGTCATAAATTGCTTTATGTGTTATCATGGAAATATATTGTTTTTTCATCAATTTTGAAAGATAATTGTGCAGGATATATTGGTCTGGTTGAAAGTTGCTTCCTTTTAGAAGTTGAAACACTTCACTGCAAACTCTCCTTACCTTTAAAGCCTTTGTTGCTGTAATTCTGATGGGTTTTTCTTTAAAAGTGATCCATTGCTTTCCTCCAACAGCTTTTAAGATTCTGTTCTTGTGTTGGATTTCTGGTAGTTAGACTATGATGCGTTGTAGGGTGGTTCTTTTCTGATCGTGGCTATTTGAGATTCTTTATGCCTCACTTGTCTGCATGTCAAATTCTTTTTCCATGTTTGTAATGTTTTCTGCTATAATTTCAGTAAACAGGTTTTTATGCCCTTTGTGTTGTCTTCTGATTGTTCACTAATTCCAATTAATCTTAGATCAGTCTTCTTTGCATCATCTAGCAGCAGGTGGATCCACTTTCATGTTGTTTTTAAGGTATGTCTCATTAATTGATCACCAACCACAGCCCTGTCTTCTAGATCCAACATTCTGTCCTCACATTGGTCACTTCTGCTGCCCGTACTTTCAATAGAATTTTTAATCTCCTGGATTTGGGGGTGGGGAACTTTTTTGTGGACTCCCAATTCTTTTCTATGCTGGGCATTCATGTTTTGCATCTCCTTCTTTAGTTCTGCTAGGTTTTTTTTTTTATTCGTGTCTTTTGTAGACTCACTGATTGTTTCAGTAGGATCATTATCTATTTAGTTATATCTTCTTTGAATTCACTAAATACCTTATTGATCTGTTTTTGTTTTAGTACATCCACTGTTATTCTTACAGATATTTTGGCTGTGTAGCTTTTGATTTCCTCTACCTTGGTGCCCTCTGGATCAGCTTTGGGGAAGTTGGGAGTTTTGGGAGGTATTTTGTTGCCTTGTCTTCTTGTGTGTCTATTTTTTGTTTGTTTTCTGTGCTGAGGTTTGTGGATTGATTGTAGTGGGTAGCTAGTGTGGAAAGCTCCTTAGTAAGTGTTTACTTTTCAGAGGTATCCTTTAAGCATGGCTAAGTATTGGCCTTTGCCTCTGTCCTGGGATCCAACCACCTGCACTAATTTGGGAGGGAGGTGTGCAGCTTATTTGGATCAGTATCTAGTTCTTTGGAAATAGGCCACAGTATTGTTTATGACCCTCATGTTATTCAGATATTGATGTTCAGAGAAAAATCAATTGATAACAACAACTATGTCACCTTGTCTATCTAGTAGTAAAACAGCAACAACAGTAGCATCAAATACAAACTGGCTGTTAATAAGCCCTAAAGACCAATAATGTACTCTCCTAAACCATGGAAAAGAGACCTATGGTTATAGTATAAACACTAGGAAAAACTAAGTATTGACTTACGGTAAATATCTACTCAATTGAACAACTTTACCTCCACTAACAATAGAGCAGTGTTCAACCATAGTAAGACATAGTTAACTATAGATTCATTAAAGTTAATGGTTATAAAAGTGAGGATAAAAGTTTCAGGGTGTTGGAGCATGAAGCAAATAGAATTAGAAAAATTAAGCAATGGCGGATGAGAAGAAAGCAATAAAAGAAAAGCAAAGGATCCTACTAAGGAATAAGTAGAAACTAGTAGTATTACCTAAAAGTAACAGAAAAAAAAAACCAAGCCAAAGAAGAAATAAGAAAAAGTAGAGCGGTAACTAAAGGAAAAAAAGAAAAAATAATAAAGGCATAAATTTAAAAAAGAGAACAAGAAAAGAAAAGAAAGAGAAAAATGAGGACCAAATCAAACTAAACAATTATTAATTTAAAAGAGTGAAATAAAATAGGAGCTAAAACTCCAAATGAGTGTTTTCCTTCCAGGACCTGCAGTCTTTAGAATCCTGCAAGCCAAAGTCCTCTCTGCCCTCCTTTATAGCTTGTGGATTTGTGAGGCGACCTCTCTGCTCTAAAGATCCCCCATCTGTAAACTCCAGACTGTGGCAGCTGTCCAAGCTGAGATGCATCCCTACTCACGTTAGTACATGGAGAAGCAATTGGACCACTAGTCTCTACCGGATGTAGGCAGCAGGGCAGGGACTCAAGCAGACCCCTGGACTCAATCCCATCACATTCAGATCAAGCCACTTCTGAAAGTCAGACCTGCCAAACCTGGCCTCCCACCACAGAATTCAGGCCTGTGTCCTTCCTGGCCTGAGCTTGAACGTCTCAGGGAATTTCAGGGCATTTATGTCTGGCCCTCACCCTCTTCCCATCTGTCTCCCATGACTGTCTCTGACCTAGTCTGTGCAGTATGATAACACTTCAGTTCTGGAATGAAACTGCAGTATAGGTGTTCTGTGGCTCATTCCCACACAATCAACCCCTTCCAAAATGGTGCCCAATTAAATTCTCTCTGGCAAAATGGCAGGCATTGCATTGGATTTCATCTTGGACTCTATCATGCCATGAAGTCACTTTCAGGGTAAAATCCCACGCAGTATTTTTTTTTAGACACCAGCTGTGGGCTTTTCTTGCAGTGAGCGCTGCTGGGCCATCCATTATTTCTTCTAGAAGTAAGCAACTCTTCTGGGCTTACCTCTTCTCCAGAGCATTGGCCTCATCCTTGATCAGGTCAGTTGTTTGGGGGAACCAAAATGCAGAGCCAGCTAGGAGTTGGCAGTATGTCGCCCACAGTGGCTGGGGTCCTCCCGTGTGGCATGGTGGCAGATGAATGGGGTTCACCTTCATAAGTGATTTGTTGCATTTTTCTAGCAGCTTTTAAGATTCTGTTCTTGTGTTGATCTTCTGGAATTTTGAGTATGATGTAGCATGAAGCGGTTCTTTCCCAATCATGGCTATTTGGTGTTCTATATGGCCAGCTTATCTATATGTTAAATTCTTTTCCCATATTCAGAAGCTTTTTGCTATTATTTCAGTAAACAGGTTTTTATACCATTTGTGCTGTCTTCTGATGGTTCACTAATTCCAGTTAATCTTCGATTAGTCTTTGTACCATCTAGAAGTTGTCGGATTCATTTCTCACGTTCTCCTGTCATTTTTTAGGTATGTCTCATTAATTACTCACCAACACTCAACCTGTCTTCTATTTCTGCCACTCTGTCGTCATGTTGGTCACTTCTGCTGCTCATACTTTCAATAAAATTTTTAATCTGAATTTCCATTTGATACCTTTTTATGGACTCTGATTCTTTTTATGCTGGGCATTCATGTTTTGTATCATTTTGTTTAGCTCAGCTAGCTTTTTATTATGGTCTTCCATAGACGTGCTGATTGTTTTATTGGGTCCATTATCTATTTAGTTATATCATCTTTAAGCTTGCCAAGCACCTTATCTATCTCTTTTTAATACCTTCTGTTATGCTTTTTAATAATTCAGCTGTGTTGCTTTTGATTTTGTCCCCCTCAATGCCCCACAGGTCAGCTTTCGGGGAACTGGGAGTTTTCAGAAGCGTTTTTTTTGCCTTTTCTTCTCAAGTTTCTATTTTTTTTTTTGTCCTAGAATTTGAAAGTTGATTATCATGTAAGACTTTGTTGTTAGTTTGGAGACCTCTTTAGTTAGTGTCTGCTTTTCTGTGGTGCACTCTGAGCATGGCTAACTATAGTAGGCTTTTGTCTCTGTCCTGAGATCCAACCACCTCCATTCATTTGGGAGAGGAGGCTCCAGTGTATTGGGCCCAACATCCAGTTCTCTAGGAATGTGCCACAATATTGTTAACGACACAAAGCTAACCCAGATGTTGGCATACAGAGAAAACCAATTAATAGCAACAAGTATTGAACCTTGGCAATAGCAATAAAATCAGCAACTATAATAGAATCAGAGACAAACTAGATATTGACATGCCCTAAGAACCAATAATATACTACCCTTAACCATAAAATGAGATGTATAATTATAGTATAAATACTAAGATAAACCAATTATCGACACACAGAAACTATCTACTAAATGCAACAGGTATATCTCTATTAACAATAGAGCAGTATTCAACAATAACAACATAGAGTTAACTATTTAAAGATTAATAAAGCTTAATGGTTATACTAGTAAAAATAGGGTGGGAAACTAGAGAATGAAAAAAGTACATTTGGAAAATTTATCAGTGGAAGATGAGAAGGAGGTTAAAAAAGTGAGATAAAGGATCCTTCTGAGGAGTAAAAGGAAATTAATAGTATTAGATAAAAGTAACAAAAAAATGAAAAAGCTGAGATCAAAATAGAGGGAAAAAAGAAAATTAAGAAGGATGAAAAATTTAAAATGAAAAAAGAAAAAACAAAGGGAGAAAAATCCCCATACCCATGTCTTAGTTGCTTTTCTCATTGCTGAGACAAAATACCTGACACCCAAAGTTAAAGGAGGAAAGGTTTATTTGGCTCATAGTTTGTAGAAGTTTCATTTCACAGTTGGCTGGCTCCAAGGCAGGGTGGCAGGCAGAGGGGTATCACAGAGGGGAAGCAGTCCAGAGCAAACCAGGCAAGAGGCAGCAAAGCAGCAAACAGCAAACCATGACAGCCCTCTTTCTGTTCCTTACATTCTATTCAAGGTATTAGGGCAGGTAGCAATCACACCCAGGATGGGCCTTCCCATTTTCCACACCCAAAACTATGCCAAGCCAATCAGTGGACTAATTTAGTAATCGCACACCCTTGATTCCAGCATCACACACTCTAGCTCCAGCTACCTCTGAAAAGCCTCACCTATGACACTGTGAGGCTTTGGGGGGACATCTAGATGTAAGCCATAACATCTCAAAAAGCCAATGAAGGAAAAAAGAATGAAAAAATTTGAGTCCAAAAACATTCCTCCATATTTTTGAATTAGTGGTTTCTTTCCAGGATCTGCAGTTTTGGAATCCAGCAAGTCACCATTTTTTCCACCTACCTCTATGGCCAGTAGCTTTGTGAGGCACCAGTCACCCCCCCCACCCACTCTAGAGGCCCCTCTGTCTTTATACCTCAGAGTGTGACA
This sequence comes from Hystrix cristata, assembly GCA_004026905.1. Lineage (NCBI taxonomy): Eukaryota > Metazoa > Chordata > Mammalia > Rodentia > Hystricidae > Hystrix > Hystrix cristata. The sequence continues at coordinate 18,617 of PVJO010025021.1, forward strand.
ACTGTCCAAGCCAAGGCATGTCCTTGCCCACATTGGTAGATGGGGAAAACAATCAGACCATGGTCTCTGCTGGACGTTGGTAGCTTGGTGGGGCTTCAAGCAAACTCATGGACTTAGTGCCAGCACTTTCAGATCCAGCTGCTTCTGAAAGCCGCTCTTGCCAGGCCTGGTTTCTCATTATAGAGGGCACTGCCTGTGTCCTTCCGAGCCCGCGCCTGAACTTCTCAGTGTGTCTGTCCAGGCCGCACCCTGTTGTCTGTGGCTGTCACTCATGGAAAAATGGCACCTGATAAACATTCACTAGCACTGTGGCAGGGGCTGCACTGGGTTTCTTCTTGAACTCTAACTTGCCATGAAGGGGTCACTTTCAGAGTAGAATCACACGCTGTTTTGTAGCTGTGGGCTTTTCTTGGGGCTAGGACTGCTGGCCAAATGTGTAATTTCTCCCTGGACCTGCCAACCCTCTAGATTTACTTTATCTCCCCATGTTTGCCTCATTCCTGATTGGGTCAGTTGATGGGTTGGTGCCTCTGCTGCTCCATACCAAGGAGATGCAGCAAGATGCAGAGTCAGCTTGGTGTTGGTGAGTGGCCATAGTTACGACGTGGTATCCATCAGTGTGGATTATCCACCCCATAATCCATGGGGTGTGGCTCCATCATCTGGGGGTTCCGATTTCTCTACGTCCTACTAATACGTGTTTTTATCTGCCCTTTTCATCACAGCCATCCTGGTAGGTGTGAAGTAATATCTAATTGTGGTCTAGATTCCCATTTTTCTGATGGCCAATGATGTTGAGCATTTTTTCATGTGTTTGTTGCCATTTGTACTTCTCTGGATAAATATCTAGTAAAATTTTAGTCCCTTTAAAAGTCAATTTGTTTATCTTTTTGTTGTTGAGTTGTAGGTATTCTTTATATATTCTAGATACCGGACACTTTTAGTATATGATTTGCAGATATATTATCCAATTTTGTGGGTTAATAACTCTTAAATGTATATAGCCTTGTTTATTTTTCCTTCAGTGTAACTTTATTTTACTAAGTAAATAACATTGGGAAAAGGCAAGTTGAGAAACAAATGTGAAATATGATTAAAACCATAAAACTGCAATTCCACTTCTGAGTATATAGTTAAAGGAACTAAACCAAGGACTTGAAGAGCAACATTGTTCAAAGTGGCCAAATGGTGGGAGCAACCCAAGTGTTCATGAATGGATAAACAAAATGTGGGAGATATATATATGTATATAAAATATATATATGATATTAGCCTTAAGAAGGAAAGAAATTACTATATATGCTACAACATAGATGGGCCTTGAGGACATTATGCTAAGTAAAATAAATCAGACCCTTTTAGTCTGGTCTGTTCCTATCCCTGAAACCTTCATGACTTTGGCCTGTGTAGTTTTTTTCCCCAGGTGACTGGAGTGATGTATTAAAGATGAAAGGAAGCTATAGTATCAAGCAAAGCAGATCTGGCTCCTTAGCTCTAGATTCCTGACTTAAATTTTTAAATTTAACTTAACATTTTATGAGTACACTCACATGTAATTTAATGATGGCAATACATTCTGAGAAATGCATCACTGGGTGACTTCATCATTATCTGATCATCATAGAGTATATTTACACAAACTTGTATAGGGTAGCCTACTACACACCTAGGATATACAGCGTATGCCATCATATATGTATGTGGTTCATTGTGGACTGAAACTTCATTATGTGGTACATGGTGGTATTTATTTATGCCAAGTATTTTGTGATACTTTAGGATAAGAGTTGAGTAAGCTTTAGTCCCTGTCCAGGAAGAATTCATAACTTTGTGGGGGATGCAAATATAAACAAATAATTACCATGCTATAAAGTATAAGTACTAGAATAATGATACTATGGGAATACAGTATGAGAACCTGAGAGTGTCAGAAAAAAATCCCAATAAAAGGAATATTTGATTTAAATATTGACATATAAGGGAAAGCTTACTAGGCAGACATTGGGACAGTATGAGGAAGGACAGAAAGATGGAAGAACACAGAATGTTTGAGGACCCTCAGAATGTTTTCATTAGAATGGTGTGTTTATCATGATGAAATTAGAAAGATAGGATAGGACTAGATTATAAATACTCATGAAGTTTGGGTTTTATCACATAGGCCAATGTTTTCCAAAGTCCACTTACTCATATTCTACCTTTACCACTTAGTACTTTAAACTTAGGTAATATCTTTGATGTCATGAACTTTATGTTGTATTTCTTATATATAAAAACATACCTATTAAAAATACATTCATTTTTGTACCGTCTGTAATCATGCCATGTACCATCAGTGTACCCTGCAACTGCTGAGGAAGCTCATTCCAAGAGCATTGTTTCAGAGTACAGTCATGTAAAGAGTAAGATAACGGGTTACTTTGACAACTACTCAAATACTGAAAGATGATAAAGCCCTCAACTCAAAAAAGCCTTATTGGCAAGGAAGGTGAAGAAGGGAAAGAATTTAAAAGATATTTAGGAACAAGAAAAGATAGGACTTATGATTAATTAGAGGAAGGTAGGGATATTTATGAATTAGAATCTGGATTTGGTGATTAATTAGGAGGAAAGGAGGAAGATTACAGAAAGATTACCTGCAGATCTCTGTCCTGGGAATGAATGATGGTAGAGGACAAAAGTAACAGTAGGTTTGTGGGAAAAGTTGTTTTCTCCTCAAAAGTTTTTTTTTTTTGCTCATGTCCATTTTCTTTTAGATGAAAAGGAATAGTACATTTTCATTGTAATAAGTGAAACAATCCAAAGATACAAGACAATAAGGTTAATAATCTCTCCCCTTTCTTATATACAGAGTGAGACATACGTAAATACTCAGGAAATACTTTCCTTAATTATCTTTTTCAGTGTATAAAAAAGACAACTACAGAAATTGAAAAAGATATGTAAATAATCATGGTACCTAACCCAGCTGAGCTATTTACCTCCTTACATATCTCCAAGAAAAAAAAAATTCCAGAGTCCCATGAAATACGCATTTTGCCTAACTTTAATTCCTAAGTGAACATTTCAAGTACCCACATAAGGTCAGAAAGTGTATTTCACCAAAAGTTCAGCAAAGCAGCACCTCTTGAAATGTATTCTTCTATTTTTTGTGTTTCCCACTGATATTATGTTAAGCTAATGTGTCCTAATATAAGCTATTGAGAATCTATAACAGTAATAGAATCTGGCTAGTGCACTCTTGTTTGCAAGATAGTAATAATCTGTCCCCCTTCATACCCTTCTAGCCTCCCCTTATGACATTGAGGAGACCAATAGGTGTAGTATTTCATGCCATTTTCTTGAGTGTGTGTGTACGCATGTATATGTATGTATGATTTTGATAATGGTTGTTTTATTTTTATAAACATGAGATTATACTCTGTATAGAACCCCATTTATATATAAACCTTTTTAAATGAAATATATAAAAATATATATTCTGATAACTTGATTTTCTCCCTTGACAACACTGCAGTGGCTATACCCTAGGTCAGCGGTGGTGGACCTGTGGCACGTGTGCCGCAGCAGGCTGTTTGTATCATTGAAATTTCTAAAAGGTTCGCCATCACCGCCTTAGGTCACTATATACCAATCTAACCCACACTTCTTTTGAATAACGTTTGTATAGTATATCTTTCTATGTCCTTTTACTTTCAACCTACTTATCTCATTATGTTTCAAGTGAACTTCTTGTAGACAATATATATTTAGTACATTTTTTAAATCTATTCTGCCAGTTTCCATCTTTTAATTTGCTACATTTGGACCATTTATGTTTTAGATAATTGTATTAATTTCTTAGGGTTGCTGTAGCAAAGTAACATAAGATGAGTGACTTAAAATGATAGAAATTCATTCTTTCACAGTTCTGGAAGCTAGAAGTCCAAAATCAAGGTGTCAGCAAGACTGCATTCCATCCAGAGCCTCCAGTGGAGGATCTTTCTTTGCCTCTTCCAGGTCCTAGTGGCCTGGCCTCAGGCAGTCCTTGGCATAAGTCCAACCCAACCCCTGCCTCCATTTTCATTTGGTTATCTTTCCTCTGAATCTGCATCTTCACATGATGTTCTCCCTTCTCTATAGCTTTGTCTAAAATTCTTATTTATTTATTTATTTGTTTTGGTTTTTTGAGACAGTGTCTCACTATGTAGCCCAGGCTGGCCTTGAACTCACGGTGATCCTCCTGTCTCAGCCTTCGGAGTGCTGGACTAAATTTCCCCCCTTTTATAAGGACAATAGTTATATTGGATTAGGACCCACCTTCATGGCTTTGTTTTATTTTATTTATTTTATTTTTTAATTTAATTTAATTTTTTTGTGCCAGGGATCAAACTCAGGGCCTTGGGCTTGTTGGCAAGTGCGCTAATCACTGACCTAAATCCCCAGGTCCCATGGCTTCATTTTAACTTGATTACATCTACAAAGACCCTACTTCTAAATAAGGTTACCTTTAAAATTATTGGGTATTTTTTGTAGAATTCAGCTGTGAAGCTGAATTCTACAAAAAATTCAAAGATGATCTAATACCATTATTCCTCAAACTCTTTAATGAAATTGAAGAGGAAGCAGTACTTCCAAAATCATTCCTGGAAGCAAGCATTACTCTAATACTAAAACCAGAAAAAGACCCAACTGAAAAAGAGAACTACAGGCCAATCTCCCTAATGAACATAGATGCGAAAATTCTCAATAAAATCCTGGCCAATAGAATACAATGAATCATCAAGAAGATTATACACCACGACCAAGTAGGATTCATCCCAAGGATGCAGGGATGGTTCAACATACGCAAAACAATACATGTAATACACCACATCAACAAAGTCAAAGACAAAAATCACATGATCATCTCAATAGATGCAGAAAAAGCATTTGACAAAATCCAACACCCGTTCATGATAAAAACACTACAGAAATTAGGAATAGATGGTGTATATCTCAATCTGATAAAAGCCATATATGA
>PVJO010025022.1:0-23398 GCA_004026905.1 Hystrix cristata
AAAAAAAGAATCCTAAAATTCATGTGGAACCATAAAAGACCCTGAATAGCCTGAAACAACTTTGAATAAGAAGAATAAAGCTGAAGGCATCACATTTTCCAATTTCAAAACATTATTACAGTTATGCAATCAAAACAATGTGGTAATGATATTAAAACAGATATATAGACCATTGGAACAGAGCAGAGAATGCAGAAATAAACTCATGCGTCAACTGAATGTCAACAAATGTGGAAGAATACAGGCTGGGGAAAATATAATCTGTCCAATAAGTGGTTTTGGGAAAACTGGATATCCTCACACAAAAGAATAATTTGGTGCCTTTGTCCTTCAGCATACACACACACACACACACACACACACACACACACACACAGACAAAATACTCAAAGTGAATGTAATACCTGAAACCATAAAACTTCTAGAAGAAAACACACAGAAAAATCTTGGTTGGTGTCTTGGTCACCTTTCTCTTCACCGGATATACGCAACTTACAGGAGAAGGGGCTGATTTCAGCTCATAGTTGCAGTCCCTGGCTGGCTGCGTCTAAGGCACAAAGGGCATGGCGGAAGCGCCTTGGTGGAGGCAAGCTGCTTCGGTCATGAAGGTTAGGAAGCTGCAAGCAGAAGGAGGAGCCAGAGAGGGTGACACACCCTTCCAGCTCGCACCCTTAGTGACTAGCCTCTTCCTGTCAGCTCCCACCTTCCAACAGCACATTCAGCTGTGGAGCCATTACTGGATCAATCCACTGATGAACACTGCACCCCATAATCCAATCACCCTCAAAAAGCCCAACCTCTGAACACATGAGTCTTGTGGGAGACATCCTGGATCCAAACTGTAACAGTTGGCTTTGGCGATGATTTCTGATATAACACCAAAGGTATATGCAATAAAAGCAAAACTAGAAAAGTGGGACTAAATCAAACTAAAAAGTTTCTGCACAGCAAAGAAAATAACCAACAGAGTGAAAGACAACCTTTGGAATAGAGTCACTTTTGCAACCTATACAGGTAACTAATAAGAAGTTAATATCTGAAGTATAGAAGTAGTTCATACAATTCGATGGCAAAACTACAATAACAACAACAACACAAAACTGTATTGAAAAATGGGGAAAAGACTTTAATAGACGTTACTCCAGAGATTAAACACAAAGGACCAGGAGCCATATGAAAAAGTACTCAACATCACTGATAATCAGGGAAATGCAAATCAAAAACCACGTTGTGGTTTCCCTTCACATTTGGAGGATGGCTATTATTTTGCTTGTTTTTAAAGAAAGTAACAAGTACTAGGATGTGGGGAAACCTTTGTTTCAATTTTTGATGAAAAATTAACTCCTCTTTGATGAGGAGTGTAAAATGGTACAGTTGCTATGGCAAACCTTATGAAGGTGCCTCAAAAAATTAAAAGTAAAATTACCATATGATCCAGCAATTTCACCTCTGAATATAAATCCAAGGTATATGAAGTCAGCATGTTGAAGAGATAGCGACACTGCTATGTTCATTTAAGCATTATTCACAATAGTAGACATGGAAGCAACCTAAGTATTAATTTACAAATAAATAGATAAAGATAATATGGTATACAATGGAATATTATTCAGCATTGAACAATCTTACCACTTGTGACAATATAGATGAAGTAGGAGGATGTTATGCTGAGTAAAATAAGCCAGGTACGGAAGAACAAATGCCATATGATGGATATAAACAATCGAACTCATAGAAGCAGAGTGCTGCTGATACGATAGTTCCAAGGGTCTGGGGGATGGGGTGAAACATGGAGGTATTGGTCAAAGAATACAAAATTCTGATTATATGAGATGAATTAAGTCCTAGAGATCTATTGCAGAGCATAATGTCTTTAACAATACTGCACTGGATTCCAAACAATTGTATGCTAAAGAGGCTGTATTTATTTTTTTTAATACCTGGAATTGTATTCAAGGCCTTCTTTCACACTGAGCTACATCCCCATCTCTTTTTAATATTTTTTTTGAAACAGTATGTTGTGAAGTCTCTAAATTGTCCAGGCTGCACTCAAACTTGCAATCCTTCTGCTTCAGCCTCCCAGAATGCTAAGATTATAGGCATGCACCACCATGCCTGGCTGAGGCTGGGTCTTATGTTAAGTGATTTTATTGAAAAAATAATAATGAATAAGAATGAACGAGGAAGCTTGGAGGAAATGGATAGATGGATAGATTTATGGCAGATGGTGGTAATGGTTTCACCAGTATGGTCTTACCTCTAAACTCATCAAGTTGCTTACATTAAATATTAAATATGTACAGTTTTTTGTATGAGAGAGAGGCAGTTTTAGGACCAGCGCTACATGGTTTTACTGAGTCTTCCCAGCAAGAAGGAACAGAGGTTAGAGTGGGCAATACATAATAGCTTTGGAGTGGCCGGCAATGGGAGACAAGGGTCTTTAAATCAGCTATTTTAGTTTAGTTATCAGTTTTATTTTCCAGGACTAAGTATTTCCAGGTACAATCTAATATTTTGTGTGTGTGTGGGGGGCTGGTCCTAGTACTTTCCTAGGAATAGGAAAGTATATTGGTTTCAATTAATACTTACAGATTTTTATGAAGATTAAATAAAATAATAGGCAGAGTGTATAAAGCAATAGGCACACAGCAGATGTTCAGCAAATGTTAGTCTGTGCTGTTACCATCCACTTGTTTACATTCCCTGTGTTATTTGTGGCCAAAGAAAACCCCACCCTTCTGTTTCAATGTCTTTGTACGTATCATCCCCTCGTCCTGGATTTGCCTCTCTTGATTTATGCTGTGTCCAAGAAACTCAGCCCAGCGTTAGGACTGCTCAGCGGCTGCCCTCCAGCTGCTCTCCCGGGTCCGTCCTGGTGGGCAGAGACCTCTGTCCTCCCACTTGCCTGCCTGTCTGGAGTTCTTTGAGCTGCTCACTGTACTGTACACTCTACCTGTGATAGTTATGTGCATTAGATATTATTTCTCTCCCTGGATGCTAAGATTGTGCTATTCTGCCCAGATAGCTTTCCAGAGCGCTCAGCTTTGAGCATACAGTGGTTTTCTTCAGGCTTGCTGGCTTCCTAGATGTAATTAATTATTGCCTGTATGTGAAAGTGAGGACCTTAGAGCAGAATTGGAGAGTAAAGCAAAGCCTGGCTCTTTTTGCATATTCTGAGCACAGTGGGTCAGTCGAAGGGTTTGAGTTCCTGGATGCTTCTAGGAACTTATGCCCAGGTGATAACCCGAAAGAGAATGTGCAAATAGGCGGAGGATCTTCCTGCAGAAAGTGGGGGAAGAAATAGTTAAGGTCAGAAATTTAGCCAAGAGAGACCATTTCAAACATGAATCATTAGATATAATTTAGGGTTAAAGACCTCATAGGAATGACCAACTAGCAAATTCCTAAAATTATTGTTTTTCTCAGGTCACAGTCATTGTTAGGTTACCACATTTATCAACATTTTACCTTCCAGGGTCTGACAGCTTCCTCATTATTTTTGAAGTTAACCTTGGAAATAGAGAACTAATTTTTTTTATGTTAGAGATTGATTATGTTGATTTAATATTTATTAAAGCTCACATACAGAATTTATTAAAGATTTTAATAAAAATACATCACAATTTTATAATAATAGCTATCATTTTATAAATGTGCTGCTCTGTTATACATTATTAACCCATGTCACTCTCACAATAACACTATATGAGGTGAATTTTTTTTTAAGTCCTCATTGTCCCTGGGAAGGTACTGAAGTTGTGGGAGTGAGTCTGTAATTTGCTGAAGCTATTTATCTTCCAAACAGTACAGACAAAATTTGAACTGAGAGAGGCTTTACTCTTCATATTGTCAACCATAACAGTAAGTGAATAAACATATATGTATATATATTAAGATTTTCATATGAAAGTGAGATTTTTACTACATGAAATTGATTGGGAGGGATCAGGGGAAAGATTTCAAAAGAGGGAGAGCATAAACATTACATACAAAATGTCAAGGTTTTTAAAGAAACTTACACAGTTTTAATTTTGCATACAGGTGTATTTATAAACCCAGCTAATTATAAATATGAATAAAGTACATATTTTCATTAAATTGTCTCAAAGATACCTGGTTCTGACAGGTTTACACACTCACGCTCACATTAGGGTTACGAGAGATGTCTATTTACTAATAATTAGGGGGACTAGACCGAATAGTCAAGAATTATCAAAGACTCAATGTTTATTACTTCATTTATTTAAATTAACAAGTCTGAAGTGAGCATGGGTAACTCAGACCTTCGAAGGGCTCTGGAATTTATGTTTAAATGTTTTGCAGTTTTATTTTTTCTACCAAGAAGCCAAGCATAGCCATTATGTTCCTGTAAGACCACGAGTAACAGAAGTAACCACTGACTTTGCCTTTAACCTGTGAATAGGACAATGTCTCTCTTTCTGAGTCGTTCTCCTCTCGCTGTGTTACTGTTTGGAGATGAAGTACACCCCAAGATCGAAGGCCTGGTCCCCAAGGCAGCAGTGACCAGAAGAGGGGCCCCGAGAGGTGGCTGGACTATGAGGGCTTTAAGTCCATCAGTGGATTAGTCCATCGACGAGTCATAACTTGTTGGCATTATTAGGAGGTAATGGAAGTGTCAGAGGTGTGTAGGGCCTGGGGAAGGGAGTGGGTCGCGGGGCGATCGCGGAGGCTGTATCTCGTCACTCATGTTTCCTCTCTGAGCTCCCCTTCTCACCATTGCCTGGCCACCTGAGGTGGGCAGCTGTGCTCTGCTAGGGCCTCTGTCATGTTGTTTATGCTGTGGAGCTGGCCAAACATCAGCTGAAACCTCTGAAACTGTGAGCCGAAATAAATCTTTCCTCCTCTAAGTTGACTTTCCAGGTATTTTGTCACAGCAACAAAAAACTAACACACCTGGGAATCAGCAAATAGAGTAGCCTTCCTTATTACTTGTGGTCACCTTTTCCTTATAAATTGTCTGGAAGCCTTACAAATAGCATCATTTGGGGGCGGTGCTGGGGATTGAACCGAGGGCCTCGCACTTTAGGCAGCATTTTGAGTGATATTTTTGATGTTTCCTGTACTTTTTTTTTTTTTCCCCTACAGAGGCCGGCAGGGTGAAGGGAGCATGTCTCTGGCCAGCACTGCTGCTGCCTCCCAGGATGCTGCCTCACGGCCCTGTCCTGCTTTCTGGTTTCCAGTAAATCAGCCGAATCACCTCCATCCATTTCCCCTGGCAGTGAGTTTGCACAGTCACCTCCTGAAAGTACAGGCAGCGCACTGACTCTCTGTGCTGCTGTGGAGTAATTATTTTTGATCTAGGTCCTGCTTCTTTCCCCAGGTTGTTCGTTTCGTACAATTTTAGAATGGGTGAGAACATAGAGATCTTCTAGAGGCATTTTGCAATGGAGATTGAGCTCAAAGAAGGCCCAGGGCTTCCCAAAGCACGACACTTGGGCCAGTGGCATCCCCTGCGGGGCCCAGAAATCTGAAGCTTAACAAGCCCTCCAGAGGGGTCCAGGTCCTGGCACAGCTTGAGAAGCACTGGGTACAGCCATTTGTACAGCATCAAGCATCCGCTTGCAGGGCACAAAGCCAGGTTTCCTGACCCCTGATCTAGCCCCCTGTTTTCCATCACTCTGCATTGGCCCCTGTCTCAGCCCACACATACTGTGATTTTTTTTTTTTTTGACATTCTCTTGGAAGCCGGCATTTATTCATTTAGTTTTAATGAGGTCTGGTCTGTCCTTTTCTTTCTCTCAGCTTGCTGAGAGATTTAAGTTCAGGGGCTATTACCTAATTATATTAATTTCATGTCTGGAGAGTTTAACAACAATTTCTTCACATTGAAGTTTTAATTTGACCATGAATCCTCGCCTTGAGCAGAGGTGCAGTTAGTTCTCCTTGTTCATGGATTTTTTTCTTTGCTTTTCAAGCAAAGTTCAACAGCTGAGCAGATGTGTTTCTTTTATTCTTCTGGGTAGACGAGAACGGCTGATGCCCTTTCATAAGCAATTTTCTTTTTCTAGTGACAGTTTTCATCCTATTCTGACAAAACCACACATCAGGATTACCCCTTTCAACTTCATTCTCAAAGCACCAGCTTTGGGGCCACTTACCGACACCCCTTGTTGAAAGCGTGTGGCCCTGAGAAACTTCTGAGGCTCTTCCTTTGGTTCGGCAGACCCCAGGCATGACAGACACCTTATCTGATCATTCTCGATTGTTCTTCAGGGATAGACTCCAGGTGCCAACCTTCCAGCGGGCACCCAACTTTCATCTCTCTTTCCTCCTCCTGCGTTTCCTCTGGGCTTCCATTCTCTGGCTAGAGGCTTGTTGTGGTCACAAGGTCCCCAACTATGGGCTTTATGGCTTTTTTCTTCCATGAAAGAAGTTTAAATGAGGTGAAAACTTTTGAGCTCAGCTACCCCCTGCTTGATATTAGGCTTAATTCGAGCCCAGGAAACTCCCAGGGTTTGGGAAATGATGTTGTCTTTTCTTACCCTACTCCTCCCCTCCTTCCCAGGGGAGCTCATCAATCAGAACTTCCCCAGGTGGTCTGATCCAGGGCATACCAATCTGAGGAACTCTCAGGAGGCTGAGGGACTCCAGAGCTGAACTCTGGACAGAAGTGTACCCCGGCAGGGCCCTCGACAAAGCACAGGCCCACCCAGCGTGGGACCAGCAAACCTAAGTAGACCTGACCACCCAAGGGTCCCTCGGATGAGGCTCATCCTGAGCACTGACCAAAATGTGGTGCGCTGCAGGGAGGGAGAAGTAAAGATTTCAGGCAATTTCTGCTAGATACTTTAATCTGTGACATTTGTCTACTTGATTTTCAGTGATAGGTAAAACGGTAAATATTAATATTCATTAAGTGCCTCAAGGCTTGGGTTTTAAAGCATGCATCTTTGCATGGTGATTATATTTACACATGATTTATTTGTGGAGTCTCTTTTGACATATAAAGAATGACAAAGATAATAACAATAGTATGAACTGCTATCACGGAGTACATTCTCTAGGTCAGTGGTGGCAAACCTATGGCATGTGTGTCGCAGCAAGCTGTTTATATCATTGAGAACTCTGAAAGGTTTGCCACTACTGCTCTAGGTTCTCTCAGGCACATCATAAATATTGTCATTAAGCCTTCTATCTGACTGCAGAGTGGATACTCTTAGCCTCCTTGTCCAGGTCAGGAGACAGAGACTGATATTTAGCAATTATTCAAAACACTTCCTAAATGAAGGACCTTGGGGTCAGTTTTGTTTTTTGGTGAGCATTTGAAATAGAGGTCAGGCACGCTGGCCCTGAAGCCAAACTGTTGAATTAAAATTCCAGCTCCACCACATAAAGTCATAAGACCTAGTTATGCACAATCTCTCTCTACCTCAATTTCCCTGTCTGTAAAGTAAGCATAATGATGGCATCTACTCTATAGGGTTGTTATAAAGATTTAAGGATTAGTATACATTAAGTATTTAAAACAATACCTGACGTAAAATAATCTGTTATGTGAATGTTGGCTATTAAGAAAATGCAAAACTGAAAAAGGGCACTTTCACATTATTTGCCAAATGAACAAATCCTTTACAGTAGCTTTTCTGAATGTCTAATATTCATTTCCTGGTTCTTTTCAGTGTTTGGTAATAAAATAACTCAGTAAAAAAGTCTAAGAGGGGATATACAATTTTTACTCAGAACAAATAAACCATTTATCACTCTTCTCTCCCCTCTCCCGCCCTCTCTAGGCACTCTGCACCTTTGTAACTCACATGCCTCAAATCGCAGGGCAGCCAGCACTTAATCCCATTTGCAGTACAAAGAGAATGGCAGGAAGGAATGGGTTTAATTAGTATGAGATGTTCCGGGTAAAGCCTTTACGAAAGAGCTAACTGTGCTGTGTTAAAGGGAAGGAATATGATGAAAGCTGCCATTACCAGAGCTGAGAGGATGCATACATTTCTTAGCCTTTGCTTCCAATGTCACATCCGCTTCGCTGTCCCAGCTCCAATTACGGGGGTAGTTAAAAGCTGAGGTTTCTGACTAGGAAAGCACAGAACTAGGCAAGAGCCTTGAAGCTTATGCCATCAGATGTGTAACTGCTCTGGCCAATTAACATGCTGACTCGGGCAAGATCAAAGTGAAGAAAACAGGGATTTATCTCCCAAAGCTGTATGTGAAAAACAGACGTGGAAGTAGCTAATCACAAATGCAATGAGCGATTTCTAGGCCTATACCTGGAAATAAAGTACCATGGGGACACAATATTACCTGACAGATGAGCTTGGGTGATGAGATAGGAATAGCTCAGCAGAGGAAGGGACAACCGACTAGGGCTGGGACTTGGCCAGGCTACAAGGTAAAGGGAATGAGAATACAAGCAAAGCGACCCTGAGCGCCAGTCCTAATGTTACTGTTGGCAGTGACAGTATTGGATGTTGGGTGTCTTACAGCTGTGGGCTCTAAGTCTTCAAGGTCTCTCGTGTTAATCTTAACAACTTCTACGTATGTGCTGGGTTCTACTCGGGGGCTTATGGAAGGGACAGAAAATCTCCAACAAGTTGTTAAAGGTTCTGAAGAGATCGGCTGGAGATGCGCCTCATATTTACATGATTTAAGCAGAATCTTTGTTTCTCCTAAATTCACATATCTTACCCAGCAGCCAGGGGGTAGAATTACAAGCTGTACTTAGGTGGTTATTATCTAGTAAATTTGTGGTCATTAGTAAGGCTTGTATGTTGTTCTGGAATTGATTATCTGGGTGTTTAGGAAAAGCTTTTCATCATACTTCATGTATAGACTGTACTCCAAGCTTTTGAGGCTTAGAATAGTGTTAGGAATCTTGATGGTGTATGATATTTGAGATGATGTACAGACTGAGCAGACTTGATCATTCACTCGACAGATATTTAAGAGCCTTTTGTTCCAGCTGGGGAGGTGACAGTGACCAAGGCAGCCCGTCAAGACAGAGTTGAAAACCTACCTGTGTGGCAACTAATTAGGTACATGTTACAGCACAACACAGGAAGTTTCACGATAGGAGAAGTGTTGGGGTCCTGGAGAGATGGTTGGCATTCACTCATCTCTCTGCTTTTCCACATTTCTCGGGCCTCCGGCACCTCATAGGGTTGAGTGATTAATTTCACCAGTGGCCTAGGAGTGGAACTGATGTGCCACTTTCATCCGTGGTGGACTCCTCCATGCTCATTCAGTCCTTACTTTTGTGACTTTGGGGACAACATATTCCAGAGAAGACAGCCATACGATGGAGAAGGGCTGCCTTGTCTGTCTCAGACTGCGAAGTGAGAAATAAGCTTTGAATATCAACGTCATAGAAAACAAAGAAAGAACGTGGCAACATTCCAGATTAAAGGAAGCTAAAGAGACAAGACAACTGAATACAATGTCTACCCCTAGACTGGATCTCATACTTGAAAGGAAAAAAATGCTACAAAGGGCATAAATAGATCAGCTGACAAAATTGGAATATGGATGTCAGATTAGATTTTAAAAGTTTGCATCAGTGTTGACCTGGGAAGATGACACTTTTACTGTGGTTGTGTAGACGACCTCTCTGGTCTCTGGAAATACCCACAGAAGTGTTTGGGGATGAAGACTCATAATGGATGTAATTTGCCCTCAAATACTGAGGGAAACAAGGTAAAATGTTAACAATAATGTAAATTTGGGTGTTCCTTGTATTATTTCACAACTTTTTCTAAGTATGACGTTATTTCCAAATTAAATGTTAAGAAATAAAATGTTATAGTGTTAAGTCACCAAGATTTTGCACTTATTATTGCCACAGGACAGTCTAATATGCGCTTGACTAGTACAGATGGCATTAGGAACCCATTCCATGGTGAACAAGATTCCTTTACTGGGTTAGAGAAGAGTTTCTAGAATAAAATGGTTTGAAAATAAGTAGACGCTCTCCAAGTGAAGGGGAAGGAGTATTCATTCCATATGCCTGGACTGAGTTTCTAAAGGCCTAGTACTGAGAAGGTGCCAAGCATCAACAAAACAGAAGGGCTTCAGCATGGCCATAGAGTTTGAGGCAGAAAGAGGTGAGAAACGAAGCTGGAAATGGGGCCGGGGCCAGGTCCTCAGGGGCCACTTTAAGGCACTTGGACTTTATACTGAGGGCAATGGAAAGCCAGGGAAAGTTTTAAGAGTGACGTAAGATTTACATATTTAGAAGATTATCCAGCTGCAGAATGGACTGGAAGAGATGACTGTAATAAAGAAAGGTCAATGGGGTGATGGCCATCGGGATGGAAAGGTGTATAAGATTTGAGAAGCCAGGCATGGTGGCTCACACCTGTAATCCTGGCAGTTAGAAGGCTGAGGCAGGAGGATCACCAGGAGTTCCAGGCCAACCTGAACTACAACTACATAGTGAGTTAAAGAGAGAGAGAGAGAGAGAGAGAGAGAGAGAGAGAGAGAGCAAGTGAGCTAGGGGGAAATGGAATCCTTTGACCTAGGTGAGTGATGGATGAGAAATGGGAGGAGTGGACTATAACTTTTCAGTTTTGGCTGGGGGAACAGGGAAGATGGTGCCAACATTCCTTGCACTAAGGTGCCTCAGGAAGGGAGACAGGTAGGTCGAGGGAAGATAATGATTTAATTAGATTTGGACAATTCAATTGGGACATCCAACGGGAAGTGTTCTGGAGACAGTTGGATGAGTGGGCAGGGAGCCTGTGAAAGAGGCTTGGGCTACAGATAGAGAGGAAGGCGCTCCCACACCTTTGGGAGGGTGAGGTCAGTAGGGAGAGTACAGAGTAGAGAAGGGGCCCCGGTGTAGAACCTGCAGAGACACCAGGGTGTAATTGGGTAGAGAATTTGCCAACCAGATGGGGCTCCAGGCCAATGCGGGCAGCACTGGCCACTCCTGGGATACAGTTTCTCCCTTTGAGAATGCATCTAACTTCAATGGGATAGAAACGCTCAGTTAATTGTTACTCGGGTAGGGCTTCCATTTGATTTAGAAGCTTCAAAATGGCATATGTCCACATTTAAAGGGGTTTCTGCATTGTTTAGTGATTAAAGTATTTTCTACAGTTACCGGATAATATGTCAACATCCCAATATACTAATAAGGTCATAAGATTCAAGAAGTATAGTATGTTTTAGCTCTTGTTTTTCAGGGATTTGGCTGACAATTTGGGAATGGAATGCCAAGATTGTGGCTTAGTATAATTTCCAAATTAATTATTCACAGGTCAAGACACATTACATATGCCTATTCATATTCTTTCCTAGGTTTTTATCTCAGTTTATTCTGTGGCTCAGTCAGCCAGTGCAATTCTTTTCACTGATGTATTTTTTGGGAGGCTATGTGCAAACACGAATTTTCATTCAACTAACTGATCACTGCCTTTCAACTCCTACTCATGCTTTAGAACCCTAGAAGTATTGTTATTTCTTCCCGTGGACAAACAGTTGGTGTTCTGCCAACAATGTCCATTTCTTGTGTTTCTCTCCCTGAGCTGCGACACTGTGAGGGGCAGGACTGGGTCTGGAGTATTCACCACAAGCAGAGCTCATAGAATATGCTCAAATTTAGGGTTTGTTAGAGAATATTAGTGAGACTCAACTATGGGCGTGACTTCTTTGTGGATCTGTCATTGGCTGTCTCAGGCCCGCAGACTTACTCTTTACTCATAGTTGGCCTCCTTTCATGCCATTCTCAGCTTTCAGAGTTGGCCATGGGCCACAAAACCTCTCTTCTCTGTCAGCATCTCCTTTCCATGTCTTCACCACCCTGTAGAGAATCTGGCTTTGGGCACAGAGTAATTTGGCTTTGCCAGCAATTTACTGGGTCTTGCCTTCTAGTACTCATGTGGCCAGCCAGTCATATGAAGATGGCGATAATGTAATAACAAATCACTGACACCTTCTGTTAGTATTGCATCCTGTAGTGACTGCTGTCTGCCTTCATTTGGCTTAATTTCTTTGTACTAGTACTTGAAAGGGCTGTGTGTGTGTGTGTGTGTGTGTGTGTGTGTGTGTGTGTGTGTAGTGGAGATGAATTTCCAGGTAAGCCAGCAGACCTGATGGACTGATAATGGTTGAATGGCTGGAAATTAATGCTTCATGAAAAGGTAGTAGGGAGGGAGAAAAAGAGAGAAGAAAGGGAGAAGATAAGAAATGAGAGATTTGTAAACTCTGAGCCTCCAGGAATAATGGTGGTAGTGTTGACTTTGTAAACCATTTAGTCCTCAAAACAACCCCCAAAATAAGTATTGTCCTCATTTTGAAGGTGAGAGGACTGAAGGCCAGAAGGTTAAGTAATTTCCCCAAGGTCGCACACCTAGTAAGTGACAGGGCTAGGATCCAAACACAGGTCCAAGGGACTGAAATCCATTCTCTGGGCCCACAGGTTCTCCAACTCATCCCTTTGATGCAGCAATTCTGAATAGTTGGATCACGCTGGAAACCCTAAGAGATACCTGTCTGCCTTTCTTTCTACCTGAAATCAGAAATTCTAGGACACGGAGCCCCATGTGAACACCTTGTGACCACTGAGGAAGTAGAGGCAGGGTCTGGAGTGTTGGATTTGCGTGAGGTAGACAGACCCTTTAGTATTCACTGTATAGCTGCTCATGGTATAGTGGTAACCCGCGTCCTTTCAGAAGGTTTTTTTTTCTTTTTTTTTTTTAACTTGGAAATATTTACTGTGGCTCTATTTGAATTGTTGAAGTTGCAGCATCTGGTATTTGTGTGCATTTTCTCTGAAATTAAAAAACGTTTATTATTGTTCTCCTTGAACCAGCTCTGTCTCTCTCTGCTCCATCCTGCCCCCCTTTTTAATTTTAAGTCATTTCTTTGGCATAGCCTCCTCTCTTCAGACTGTGTCTGGCTTGATGGAATTCAGGGTTCAAGAGCATCAGCCCTGGTTCTAGCAGGATTTTGAGGACTCTCAAACTTATCTGCCAGTCCCTTTAAGCAGTGGGCCACCCTTTTAATAATTAAAGGAAAAACCCTGCAGCTACTAACAACTTGCCCGCGCCTGCCTTTTTTTCACACCAGTTCTAGCATTTTTGGTTAACATTTCTGCTGGATAAATTAGAAAATAATCTCTCCATGGGTGACCAGGCAAAACTTATTAATCATATAACCCTAGCAGATGACACAAACCTAATACAAATATTTGTGCTTCTGTCACTGGCACTCGTCTGATCACTGCCAAATAGTGACAGATTTTAAAGACAATCACATTAAGTATTAATCAGGCTTGAAAGATGCAGCCACACAGAGGCATACTAACGAGGAGGCATTTCTGCTTGCTTTCTGCGAGAACAGCATCCTAGGCTGTGTATTATTGAAATTGTTCTTTTCCTTTATAAAGCATCATTTTCAGCTGCTCTAAAATCTCAAGTGGCATTGGCTGGATGGATGGCCTTGAGGCAGTGACATAGCTGCTACCAGATTATGACTCTGCTCTCTGACCATGCTCACGGCCCTTGCTCTAGCATCTGTCTCGCCCTGGGTGTGAACAGGGGCTAGATGTGCATTGTGGGAATCAGTGAGAATTCTTGGGGGCTAGAAAAGGGAAACCTGCAGAAGGTAGCATGGAGTCAGGGATGCTCGGGCTGGGTCGGGGGGGAAGGGAGGGATACTGCACAAAGGGGACCCAGGTAATGGTAGAAAGATGGGGCTGCCCATATCTTCCTGGCTTGGGCCGGAGAATAGCAAATGACAGCATTTGCTTAGTCCAGTGGGGCTGGCAAAGTAATTCGCATTGTCTTAGCGAAAGCTTCTATTGCCTCTTCAAAGACAGAGAGCCTCTGGGAGGGCAAAGTTGACCATCTTTACAGTCTGGGGAGTCAGTGGGAAGGGAATTAGGTGGAAACTGAGGCTATCCCTGGCAGTCCCAGGATGATAGGTCTCACGGTGCTCAGAGGACACAGAGAGGAAAGATCAGAGCTCCGGTCCCACCACAGCTCCTCCTTGAGTTCTTTAGTCCTTACTCACAACAGAGGTAGCCTAGAGGCTCCAGAACTGTTCAAGCTCCTGGGTATCAGCGTTGAAGAAGGAGTCCAGAGAGTTACCGGAAAAAGCAGCGGGCTGGTCACCCAGAGCCACATGGAGTCCAGCTCAGCTGGGGTCAACTTTTAAGCCCCTTTTCAGGAATGTGAGTTTATCTGCTGTGATGTAGCCACACTCACAGAACTGCCTCATCCAGACACAATCTGAGCTAGCTCTTCGAGGTGTGGTCTTGCTCCTTAGGGAAAACCTATCTCCTGCCTTATGGAGAGGTGAGTTAGTGATGCAACGAAGGGCAGAAGTTCTTTTCTGCAGGAATCCTGCAAAGGCAGATCGTTCTTTGGGAGTTCAAGAGAAGAGCACACAAAGAGAAAAAATAGTTTCCTGTGAGCAATCTTTGCCACTTCTGCTTCTTCCCCTTTCACTCATCTCTGCCTCCTCCCGGCTCCCCTGGGCGCTGAGACATGGCCTTCTTGACCACCTCCCTTCCTCACAGCTCCTCATTTGCTGCGTCCAGTGTCAGCACAGTCTCCTGCAGGGCTCTTAATTCAGGCTTTCACTGAAGGACCCCAGTGATGCAGGGGCCACCTCTGTTGTTGTGTCCAGGTACAGGAAGCTCAGGCCAGGGTGGCAGCTCCATAAATATTTGTTAGCTAGAATTAAAATGTTGGGCTCGAAGTGGAGCTTTGAGGTTTTGTTTGCAGCTCCCCCCTCATCTCCAACAAGAATGAGTATTTCTGGTAATGGCGTTTCTCTACCTGGAGGAAGAAACCACTAAAGTGTTTGAGAGTCATTAATTCACACACTAGGTGTCAAATTTCCATTTGGCCACTCAACCCCCAAATTTAGTGCCCCACGGGAGATAAAGTACAGAAATCCAGGGATCTTTGGCATTTTGACTTCAGAGAATGATAAAATAAAAAGTTCTAAATTCTAAATTCTCTTGGTTTTGGAGTTTTAGCCCTTCCTGTCTCTTAAAGATTGAAGGCTCACAAAGCCCCTGTCCATCTAGTGAGGTGCCCCCTGGGGGCTGCCGGACGGGGAACCCTTTGCAGGGGCTGGTGGAAGCTGGTCTGGCCCTGGGGGTGTGGTGAGAGAGCTTTCTCCTGGCGATTTATGAAACTTCCTGGCGGTTGTCGCCTGGGGATCTGTCCATCTCATGGCTGCAAGCAGCTCCTGCCCCTTTCCATCTTCTTTCCAGTCTGCAAAGGTTGAAGGATTGAGTTGATTTCCTCTGATTATTTCCTGTTCCTTATTTTAATGTCACCCTCATCTTGGTTTCTCACTCACAGCCTGACTAGCAATGACGAAGAAAATATTGTTCATTTCCCAGGAAGCTGCTCCGAGTCTCTCTGAGGGAATTTAACACTCCCTTTTGAGCAGGACCAATAGATCAGGAAACTCTTCAGACTTCTAGATGTTTTGTGGCATAGAATCTTTTGTCTTGTAGCCTGAAATAGGTGACACGCTTTTTGCTCACTGGCAGATTCAAATCCAGCAGGTACTCTGTGCCTGGCACGGAGCCACTCTTGGCTCTTTACCAGTTTGGGGAAACGTTTACCTCTATCAGCTGCCTCTGTCTCCTCTGGAGGGCTGCCCCTGACGATAGGCACCTCTGCCCAGACACGGAGTCGCCTGGGAGTTCATGGTCCCAGCAAGAGTCCTAGCCGATGATTGACTGGTTTGGAGGATGAAGAGCCAGTCCCACTGCTTGGGTTTGGGGTGAATTCAGACATTATGTGTGCTTCTCTGTGATACAAGCACAGAGATAACTCTCTGTGGGGCTTTACTTGAAACTGCACCTTTGCTCGACTTCTTTTTTTCTTTTTTTCCCCTTTTGGCTTTTCCACTTCCTTACCTGTTGCTTCTGAGAACACTTTTTTATGGTCCCGGGGGTTGAACCCAAGGGTTTGCACATGCTAAGCTTGCAATCACTTCTTAATAAATCCTCTTTCCGTGAATTCTCATTTCAGGTCCTGTTTCTGGAGAACCTGACCCAAAACAATATTAACTCATTGAATTCTCACAGCCGCCCTGTGAGAAGTGGTTTTACATACATTACTTTTGTTATTCTCATGTATGGATGAAGAAACTGAATTAGCACTGATGTGATTTCCTCAGGACCACACAAACAGTGGGGAAGGTACGGAGTTGAAATTTAAATCCAGGACTTCTGACTTTAAATCCTGGACTTAGTTCATTTATCATTCTCTCCCGTAGAATTCCCTTCCATCCCACATGAAGAATAGTTGTTTAATCAGTGAATATTTAGAAAATATTTACTTTCTATCACATATTGTGGACAAAATACTAAACTAAACTGTTGTTAATGAATTTATTTATAAATATATGATTATAAACCAGGACAAAAGCTAGAATGACTGCTATACAAGGCTTATATTGGATAGTATGTGTGTCTAGGGGAGTTTGTCAAGAAGAAATTTTTGTTTGGGAGAGGCAGGTTTGTATGAAAAAACAGGCTCATTCCTGTTGCCAGAAATGCCATGGCATGCAGCCGAATGAAATTAGCTTTAACTGTGTATTTTCTACTGAGGTAAGTTTAATTTTTCAAGCTTTCTGTGGCCTGGAGCTATGTTTTTTAGCTTGCTCCTACTAGCTGTCATCAACACACACAAGGAGTCTATCCACACTCAGTTCACTGCTCCCTTGCACACACTCCAGGACCTTGGCAAGCCTCCTTCATACCAGTCAGCAGCCCCTAGCAATGTAAAAAGTGGTGGCAGCTATGGCTTTCTGTGGCTGTGTCCCTCATTAAAATCTGTGCTCGGCAGAGCAGCTGGGCCCAGATCACAGATTCTGGCCTGCAGTAGGGAGCTCAGAGAATGAAGATGATAAAACCACACAGCCTGCTAATGACACTGTTGTAAAGTGGGGTTCCCTTCTAGAAACTTCTAAAGAAATTTGGGCCATTTATCACACATACACACAGACATTGATTCACTCTTACCTAAGCTCTCATATTCTTTCTCCATAGGAGCATTATTAATAAGCAAAACTTTTCAAAGTTTTTTTTCTAGTGGGTAGCTATAAAAGAAAGAGATACTAGAATCTGAGCTGTCACTGAATAAACCAAGTTTAGGTGGTAGGGGAGAGTCTAAGAAACATAAGATCACCCTCAGTGACTTCATCATTGTTGAGGTAACAATGGGCAATTATAATAGTCATCATGAGCTGCTATTTTATAATTGACAAAGTGTTTTCAACTTCATTAATTCATTCCTTCCACAATCCTTTCTCTTGGGTGGAAACTCAGCAGTTTTGTTCCACACTGATTCATCATCAATAAAGAGAAAAGCTGCTTCTGGTACCCTGATCCAGTAAAAGTTTCCAGGGAGGTCATCTGTGAATGGCTCATACTTTAAATTACATTAATTAATTAATCCAGTCTGTCCTCAGACTTGTGAAGTTGGAACCAGGAAAGACCAAAACAGCATCTATGGGTATCAATTCTTAAGGTCTACTATACTTCAATGAACTTCTGGTAGAATCATATTTCTAACTACAGAAATGTCCACCTACAACCAGAACCTCAAAAATTAGGGTGGAAGAGTTTTGCTTAATAGATACTTGATGATGTAAGACAATATTAAAAAATTGTTGTAGTCTAAGTTATAACAATACTCATGAGACTGGTTTAAATTTATTGAGTTCGTACTATCTGCTAGGAACTTTGCTGAGCACTAGGGAGTCAGAGAGGTATAGGGTGAAGTTCATGCCTTCAAGCAGTTGACATCGAGTTGGGAAGCTCCACCTAGAGTAACTGATGAGTGCTTGGTATGGAGAAGAAGTTTGGTGAATGTACATAGTGCCACAGTCTGGTGCAGTCAGAGATGACTTAGAGAGGAGATGGGCTGATGAAAAACCTTAAATGAGAGACTAGGTACTTGGAGGGGCGTGCGAAGACTGTTCCAGGCAAGGGTAGCAGAAAGATCAGGTATTCAGTGCTGGAGTGTATGAGCCTTATTTAGAAGACAATGAAGAAAAGAGTCTGACTCGAGTGTTGTAAGACAAGGCAGAAACATAAGCCTAGAAATCAAGGAAAAACTGGAATGATAAACAGGTAATTATATCTCTGGAGAAAGCTATCATATACTGTATGATAATTAAACACAGCAAATACAACAGTAATAGTGATGCCAATATTAAATGACTAATATTTACCTGTCCTGGATTAGGTATTTAATACCGTTTCTCACCAAATCACTCTCGAAGTCAGTAAGTATTCTTTACCTAGTATAATCCTCACAACAGTCAATAGGGATGGATTAACAAGTAATTACTTGTTAGTGGAATTAATAATGTTACTACTTGTATGGTAAACACAAGAAAACAGTCTCAATAGAACTAAGTAACCTGTGCAAAATCCCACAATTAATTAATGGCAAATCTATGATCTGGCCCCATTTCTGTCACATGAAGACTGGATTCTTTTTGCATATTACTTGGCAGGCTTCTGAGGCTCTATGTAGGTGGGTGTAACAGAAGCTGGATGATAATGTGACAGCAGAGGGAATCTGGAGTTAGGGCAACAATTACAATAGGCCCAACAGTGAGGCGGTGGCTGTGATATGAGGAGAAAAATGAGAAAGGGGTTTATAGGGAAAGACAGGGGAATGGAAAGCAAAAGATGAATTCCAAAGAAGGATGTTCAAGACTGTGTTTGAAAAGTGATAGGAAAAAAGGGAGAAATCAGAGATGTTTCCAGAGGTTCTCACTTGGGATTTGATCACGTGTGAGATGTGACTACAATCATCAAGACTCCATGTTTCCTTAAACTGTGCATCTGAAGAATGGGGTTGCTCAAAGTGGTTACTGTAGGCGACTTTGGCTTTATTTTGGCAGTGCTCCATTGCTCAGAAGTATTGGAAATGTTTCCTTCAGAACTGTCTTCAGCCACTTGGGAAAGGTTCTCTAAACTTAGCTATTGATGGCATTTCTCAGGCTCACCGCCCATCTGATTTTCGAAACTCAGCTTCTGTCACTTGTTTGAGAGAAAACAGCAGCCAAAAAACCCATTGAGGGTGAAGGTTGGCTTCTCTTGAGGGTATGTCCAGGCTCTCTTCCTCCCAGGGGCACAGTTTGGACAGCACAGACCCCAGGCAGTCCTGGGTTTGAACCCTAACTCAGCCGGTTCCTTGGCCAAGTTATTTAACCCCACTGTGCTTGTTCAAGTCCTTGAGCTATAGAATGTACACTACAATCCCTTCCCCAGAGTGTTGTAGTTTTAATTAGGATGCTTTCAGCAGAAAATAACAGAGAAGTAAACTCAAATTGACTTAAACAGTGTGGAAATTTATTTGTTCACACAGGGAGAAGTCCAGAGGTAACTTGAGCTCCAGGCAAAATACGGCCGTGGCTCAAGCTTTACTTCTCGGCCTTCCTCTTGGCTCTGCCTTTTTCTGAGTTTCAGCTTTGTTACCAGGCTGTTTCCCTTCACGTTTGCAAGATCATTAACAGCAACTGGGGCAATGTGCTTTCTTTCTCTGTCTAGTCCATCAGAGAGAAATCTCTCTTTCCCTAAAGTTGGTCATATGCTCTTTCCTTCCACCTGTTTGGACCGTCCTCAGACATATGCCCAACCACAGTCCATTGCCAGGCAGAGAAACACCATGTTAGATGGGCTTAGCTTGGAATGAACTGAGTGTATGCAAGGAGTAAATAGTATAATTTATGGACATTATCTGGTCATAAATTAGCATTCAATAAAGGTTATTTGTCCTAACAATGAAGAGATTATTCTTTGGGTCAATTATACACACATTCCTGACACCGTATGGAATATCCTTTCTCTTTAATGTTTATCTTACTCTCTCCTTTGGTTGAGGGCTACACTCTCACTTCCTAACAGAAAGAACTACAGAGGAGGACACAGCTGGAACAGTAGCCTGGGATTATTTAATAAATTAAAAATATAACTCTAGTTCTAAATAAAGACTGAAATCGAGACATACAATCTGGAAAGTGACTCTGATGGGCCCTGGAATCAGGAATCAGGAGAGGTGACACCAAAATCTTAATGAGTTTGCTTTGGCTCTCAGCTTGCTTCTGGTGATCCTGGACTCATTCATGTGGATTTCCCGGGCAGGTTGCTGGGGTGTGGTAGAGACTCTAATGGCAATTAGAAGGAAGCTTTCAACAGTTCACCCATCCAAGAATCCTTAGGACCCTGTTTCATCTTCATGTGTTTGGCAATGAGCTGGGAAGGAACGAACCGAGCCATTCACACCTATTTAGCACCTGGTTAAGCATCACTTGGCACCTGCCAAATGGGTCTCTACCATTTAGGGGGAATTTGTACTGATTACTGTACTAATTACGCAGAAGACATTGCTGCTCACAATCATTAGGCTAAATCGGTTTCTGGGGAAAAGTCTTGATAAGCAGCTGCCCAAATGAAGTGTATTTGAAGACGCCCCCCACACACAGCTCACGCACCAGCAGTTGCTTGAATGCTGTCAGCCAGCAGAACCTGTGTTCTTGTGACCAACTTCTTAATGTGACCGAGTTCACGGATAATTGACAGTTTCAAAGATAGGTGACATGGGTTAGAGTGTCTTAAAAGGTGAGGTGCTCAGACTTAATTGAGATAAATGGTACTAAGTACCAAGCACAAGGGGCATGCCCAGCAGTGAATCCACATTTCACACATACAATTATCTTCCCTTTTTTTCTTTACCTGCCCCAATTCTTTTCCCTGTCTCAGTCACTTTCAACATTACCCTTTATGTTTCTGAGAGCACGTCATAGACTCATTTTGTGACTAGAGTATGGTAGACTCTGAAATTTGATACTTAGGATTTGTATGAATTTGGCATTTGCTGGACAATTTTGGGGGGAGCATGTGTGTTTGTGTGTGGTGGGGAGAGTACCTAGCAATAACCTTGATATCCAAGATGTGGGAAATGCTTGTGAGCATCTGAAGACTTTTCTGTGGGCAACGGGTTTTCCTAAGAGATCGAGAACCCCTCAAAGTACATCAGCTACTACTGCTCTTTTGAACCAGGCACAAACTGCCTCTGAAGACCTATTCTTCTATCTTTTTTTATTATTATTATTAACACAACTCCTGAGTTTTATAGAGTACTATGTTGGAAGCTAGAGAAATGGTGAACTAGATGAGTACTGTGAAAAATATAATACACAGCGGGACCTGGGCTGTATTTATTAGTGTATGAAATTTACTACTTTGAGATAATCTTGGGACATTGTATTGGCTACTTCTGAGATGTTAATGGGCATCACGAGGTCAGTAAATTTTCCTAATGTTGTGCATGTCAGGTACATTTCTGTCTTCACCAGATTTTCCTCAAACCCTGAGGGAAGTAATATCTTTCGGAGGAGGAAGTAGATAGCTCCATATTATTAAAAATTGCGAGGATGTTTTGGGGCAATTGCATCTCACTTTCTGGAAGGTTGGAGAAAAGGAATTCAATTCGGAGGCAATGGAAAATTTCAAACGTGGGTGCAATCCTATCTAGCAAATGCCACTGTAATGAAAACTTCACATCCCAGCGATTCCCAGTGGCCTATCTGTATCAGGCAGTATTCAATGAGGGGAAACTTTGCCCTAAATAAAAATGTAAATATTCCCTTGAAGTTTATTCTAATGAGAAACTATTGCCCCAAATCTTGAGGGGGAAGGGCTGAGAGTGACGAGGAGATATTGCCCTGGGCAGCAGCTTCTGTGGGATACTCTCAAAGAGGATTATTGAGAGTTTAATGGAGACAGAAAACTGGGCAGGGAGATGACCATGAGGACATTCAGAAACCTTGAAGTTTAATGGAGAGAGAGATCTATCCATCTTATTTTTCAAAGGGAAATTGAAGGGAAGGGTGATGTAGGAAAGCAGGAGAATTTGGGGTACACAGGAATCAGATGTCTGGGCAACATTTGAATACTATTATGCCAGGGATCCTATCCACCGAGTGCTTGGTGCACACTAGGTGTGCATTAACTAACGATTGAGCATTTAAAGCAAGAATAAACACAAAGGTGTCCTGTAAGTAGTAAAGTGCTACTCAAAAGTTAGGTACCGTAGCCAATTATGTTAATGGCTTATCAGGTTTATTTCCAGGGCAGAGATGGCATGAGACCCAGATGGGGAATGATGTTGAGAACATGGGGCGAGCAGAGAGATGTGGAATGAGGGATGCTGCAGACTTCTGTCTGTATTGTAGACATTTGATTTCGAACAAGAACGTTTTTATGTTTTGAGTGACATTTGATCTGGAGTCTGGTAGTGCCTGAGCCTTTGTGGCCAATCTGCGGAGCGGCACACCCAGGCAGTTTTGTTTTTGTTCTGTTAGGGAAGACACGTGCAGATGGTCCAGGAACTCATTGTCCTCTACTTCTGGCCACACCACAGAGTGCTGGCTCACAGCTCTGAGTCACCTCACAGAGGCACAGCCTGCAGGGATCCCAAGTCCCCATTCCTAATGAGGCCTCTTGGACACCAGACAGCTCCCACTGTTCTACAGTCACAAAGCTGTTCCCTGCCCCTGTAAGTGTGGAAAGAGTCCCAAGGGGTCCCTGTGATGGGAGCCTAGCCGTAGACCATGTAGTCTTTTGTGTTCGGCCTGAGTTATGGGGTGGTGACAGGTCTGTCCACAAGTTACATGTTCTCAAATGCTTCTCTGTTGGTAAGTTTCCCTTTTGGGATCCTACTTCATACCTGTACTGTATGATCTCTTTGATTCTTGGGAATGTGGGTTGTTTTTGAAGTGAAGTTCAGGTTTTCCAGGCAGCTGGAATGGTAGAGGGTGCCAGGGACAATCCCTCTGCTGGGAGGGATCACTATTAAAGAAAACGATTAATATTAAAGAAAACTTTTCCCTTGGAGCAGACAGGCATGGCCTGTTAGCAGAAAGGGAGGCGGGAAGAAAACTAGACTAATCTTCATGCTGGACAGAAGCCCCTTCCTAGCCTGTCCTTTGATGGGCTGCTGCTGACGCTGTATGATACTTTCCCTTCCTGGTTTTTTGCTCCTTCTCCAAGACAGTAGATGTTTCTACTAAGGGAAGAAAGGCTCTCTCCGGGTCCTAACTGAGGACTTGATGAGAGAGGAAAAGGCAGGGCAGTGGGGTGTTTTCCCTCCATCTGGAGGGCAGGGCAGGGCAGTGGAGTGTTTTCCCTCCATCTGGAGGGAAGGGCAGGGCAGTGGAGTGTTTTCCCTCCATCTGGAGGGCAGGGCAGGGCAGTGGAGTGTTTTCCCTCCATCTGGAGGGAAGGGCAGGGCAGTGGAGTGTTTTCCCTCCATCTGGAGGGAAGGGCAGGGCAGTGGAGTGTTTTCCCTCCATCTGGAGGGCAGGGCAGGGCAGTGGAGTGTTTTCCCTCCATCTGGAGGGAAGGGCAGGGCAAGGGAGTGTTTTCCCTCCATCTGGA
>PVJO010025023.1:0-23387 GCA_004026905.1 Hystrix cristata
CAAGTCAGTCTCCCCACGTGAAACTTGACCAGCTTGTCGGTCTCTCTGCCCAGCATTGCTCGGAGCCAGCTCTATCTGCGCAGCTCTCTCTGCACGAGCCGTCTCTCCGCAGCTCCCTGCTTGCCGGTCGGCATGAGACCTCAGTCGCCCAACAAACTGAAGAAGAGTCAAGAACTTGCAGTTTATCTGGCTATTTTTATTATAGGAGGGAAGTTCTATTCTGACCTGTATATTCAAGCAGAAATTAGAAGATTCTCTAATCTTCTGTTACAACACAGTCCATAATATCCTTCCTCAAGGAATCCTTTCCAGACCAACTCTCCACATGACTCATTTTCACTTGCAACATTATTTTTATTTCCTCAATACCACATGACGTCTTTTATTCAACACATTTATTTCATTGTATAAGTATGAATTCGACGTCTACGTGCCAGGTGTTGGAGGTACAAAGTTAAGAAGCATAACTCTGGCCTTCAGAAAGCTTGGGGAGAGAGACAACTATGCAAAGAAATATTTAAAATGTTTGCCACTGAGCTGGGTGTGGTGGTGCACGCCTGTGATCCCAGCACTCAGGAGGCTGAGGCTGGAGGATCGCTGCAATTTCAAGGCCAGCCTGGGCTACAGAGACTCTGTCTCGAAAAACAAAACAAACAAACAAAAATGTTTGCCAATGGATGGGGAGGAGGTTGTGAGGTCAAGGAACGTTGTTCAAAGGGTTTGAAAAGTAGCAATAACACTTTATTTCTTAGGGTGAAGGTGGGTATGTGGATGATGTCTTTATCGGTATTATTAAATTGTGCAAATGATGAAATTTTTCCCCTCTGTCCTTGCAGTGGGTTTCAGAATTAGAAACTGAAAGCGACCTGGCTGCATTAGTAGGTGTCACACTTATTGCAAGTGGTCACATTGCAGAGAGAGCGCTGATATGCAGATATGGGAGGAAGAAATGTTATTCAGAAGAGTATTTAAGACTTGGGGTAAGATTCCATGGATAGCATCCTATGGGATTTTTAAAGGGTTGCATCTCAAACAGCTTACATGAAAGTGAAGTCAATGAGTTCTAGGAAACTGAGAATTTAAAGAGCAGCTTTAAGGACGACAAATACCCAATGTTAAGGATGCACATTCAATTTCTGAGTAACATTGTTTCATGACATTCAGAAGAATAACACTCATAATAAAACAACATGATAAGTGCCATCAAGGGAGTATTTACAGGTTGCTATAGGAACACAAAGGAAGAACGGATCCTAAAGATTGTGACATTCAAGTTAAGTCTTAGTGAGTAGGCCACTTGCCAAGAGGAAAAGTGTGCAAAGGAGTATCTTTTACCAAAGCACAGAAGCCAGGTGTGGTGGTGCATGTCTGTAATCCCAACACTCCGGAGGCTGAGGCAGGAGAATCACCTCGAGTTTGAGGCTAGCCTGGGCTACACAGTGAGTTCAAGGCCAGCCTGACTGCATAGCAAGACCCTGTCTCAAAACAAAACAAAACAAAACAAGCCCCCAAAACCAAAAACCAAAACCCAAAAACCAACCAAACAAGCAGAGCACAGAAGAATGAAAACCTTCCATCCACTTAGGGAGCATCAGTATTTCAGTAGTGTCATGCCCAAAACCATTCATTTTAGTCCAGAAATAACAAGGAAGTTCTGAAGGATTTTAAGCTATTGTGTGACAATATTATAGACGGCGAAGTAAGGTAGAAATATTTAGGCAGACAGACAGGGCTGGGCCCTCAATGGAGTCAATACACAAGAGGAAAATATGCTACAGCTACGGCTGGAGGCACATCCATTGAAGGTCAGGATTCAAGACAAGGCCGAGGGATCAACAGTGAATTGAAGATCACACTCATCTGATCTGATAAAGTCTAGGTCACCCAGGTGGCCGACCAAGACCTCCAGATCCACCCCATCCTGGAACGTCTTTATTCTTTCCATGTTCATTTGCTATGTGACCTTCTTCTCCATTTCATCAATATTACCTAAGCGAGTACACTTGTAATATTATTGGTTAATCATCATTTTGACACACATTGTACCCACCTCACGATTTTGCTCCATAAAACTTCCCCTGAAAAGTGAGCTCGTTGGCAACCTACTCGGGTCCCCTCCTGTCTCTCAGGAGCTCTCTTTCTCTCTCAATAAAGTTCCTACTCTTAACCTCCTTTGTTCCTTAGAATTCATTCTTCGACTTTGGGGAACACAGACTCAGGATAACTGACATCTAGCAGGTTGGGAGTTATATTTTTTCCCCTATATCAACAAGACCATATACACATCGCCCATGAACATGCATGACATGGGTTGGAAGGGGACAACCCAGAGTCTGCGAGTGATTCTGGAGCTCTGGGGCAAGTGACTGTCACATTGTTTGAAGTACTCAGGCAGAGTGACACAGCTGCTATAGCAGCCTTACTACAGAGTGGTACTATTTACTGGCACCACTTAATGAAAGGGGGACTTCTGGTTAATTCTTAGTTCATCTCTATCTCTTTTACTTGGGTGGATATTGCACAACCTCCCTAGTAAATATAACATCAAGGCTGACGGTTCCTTTCAGAAGTCAAAGAGAAAAAGAATCAAAGACAAGACGCACAGGAACAGTTACATGCGCCACAGATCAAGTCAGTAATAATAATAACACAAAGGGAAGGCAGTGACTTTCTCTGGACTTGAGGGTCCTGAAGTTTTCACCTGTCAGTGTGGTTTGCATCCGCTGTGGACGTGGCAGGTTTGCTTTCTGCAGTGGCTCCCACGAGATCACCATCACCTGCATCGAGCTTCCCACCCTCTCAACTGATCTGCATTCAGTAAATACAAGAAGGATGGAGCCGCAACCCCATGGCTGTGGACTTGAAATTAAATTATCGTCATGGGCCCTAATAACTGCTCAGTGTCTGGAGATACAGTTGACATGAACCAGTGGCGCCCAATCTGTGTTTTCACACAGTGCCAGGAAATCTGAAACAGGGGAATGGACTCAACGCTGCAGCATGACTTTTGCTGCTGTGAAGAAACCATTAAACCATCAAACAATTAATCATGAGCGACTGCACCAATCTCGAATAAGGAACACACAAGCTCTCGGTAGTTCACATTTTCACCTGCCTTCTCTCCTTTGTGAGATAAGTATTAACATGATTTATCCACTTCCACAGGTAAGAGAGTATGGGTTCCGAGTTCCTCACCCGGTCACACATGGAGCAAGTGGCAGGGCCGAGCCAGCCCCGGCCTTGCCAATTCCAAGCCCCACCCTCTTTCTGCTTCACACTGACTCCCTCTGGGAAGTGCCACTGTGGGTTGGTTCACTGCAGTCTCCCTAGATAGCTGCATTCTGTTGTGTGGATGAGGAGAAAAGACCCTGGTGCTGCATAAAGATGATCCACCAGGTCCCCATTCCATAGTCTACAGGTGACTTGTTGCACAATACCCCAGACAGGGACCTGGGGGAAGCTTCCTGGGACCCTGGGAACGTAGTTCACCAAGTGATTTGTGACTACCAGACTGTCAAAAGAAAACCGTATTTAACAAGGCACGAGAAGATGTGGGCAGGGCACGGACTATCAGCCCTCCAGGGCGACATGGCTTTAAGGCTTTCTCATTTCCACTTGCCCCAGGACTGCTTCTTCCAGGCCGGCAATGGCAAATCCCTACCACCATGCCACGTTTCCTTTCCCTGCATTCACAGCAGATACCATCCAGTGACCATGACACTCTTTCTGACAGAGCTCAAATCCTCACCTGCCTCAGCACAGCATCTAAGTGGCTGCCGAGCAAGTCTGGGATGTCTGATAAACATTTTTGGCATCGTTGCTTGAAGTTGATCATCTGAGTTTTGTTATCTCAAAGTGCCACGAGTACAAGGCTGACCTGGCTGGAGTCAGATCACTCTTCCTTAGGTGAGTGATCTGGCCACATGTGACTCTTAATGCTGATGTGTTGGCTTCACTGGATTAAAAGCTGCTGGAGGGTTAGTGGAACCTGATCCTGGGTGTGTCTGGGTAGTCGAGGAGGCGTGGTCTTGGGTGCTATTATATGAGGTCCTCGGCCTCTTCCCCTGACGCTGGCCCTGCTCTGCTTCTTGGCCAAGTGAACTAGGCAGCTCTGGTCCCCCACACCCCTCTGCTATGAGGTCTCTGCCTTGGAGCCAGCTGATCATGGACTGAGTCCCCCGAAACCATGAGCTCAATGAAACCTCTCCTTTAAGTGGTGGGTGTCAAGTATTGTGTCTCAGCTACAGGAAAGCAGACTGATACACCAAGTTCCTCCATGTCTTCCTCTACAGCATGAAGACTAATAGCACAGTGGTACTGAGAGGGCTAAGGTGAGACAAAAAGCATGAGTCACAGCTCCTGGCCTGACATACAGCAGACACAGAATAAATGGTGACCCTGTTACTGGGGCTACATAAGGCCTGTGTCAAAAGGAACAGTAATGCATTTTAATAGTTTGATGTGAATATATTTATATAATTAAAATTGAGGAATCAAGTAAATATAGTGAATGCTAATGTATTAACTGCTTTTCAATGGTAACTTTTAAGTCTCCCTTATACACACTCTCCTTAAACCTTTACTTCTAAAAAAGGAGCCTCGGTAACCTCTAAAAAAGAACCTTCACTACTTCCACACGTTTGGAAGAGATATTGCTTAATCATTCAAGATCAAATGATCAATCTCGTGGCTTCCTTATCTTGTTTTTAAAAGAAAAGCAGCAGATAAGAGCTAAACCAAAAAAGTAATAGAGAACTTCAACCCAAAAGGAAATTCTGCTCTGGGAAGATTTTATGATAACTACTTGGAGAATTCTTTGGCTAGTTTACCACCAAACAGGGCAAAAGAGAAAGAATAAAAGTAAACTCAAGGGCATTTACTCGGCTGAGGAAACACAACTGGGACCTGTCCAAGGACAAACTGCCAGCAGCTTTTCTGGAGTGGTTTTAGGTTTTCAAAGAGATTTGCATACACATTTTGAATTATTATGAGAAAATACTAAGAATGATAGGAAAATACTAGGCTAAAATGAAATTCTATATTTTTGACACATGCCTTGATAAAGCAACTGTGATACCAAGATAATTTCAGAAAAGTGTTCACAGATAGAGCTAGAATTCATTCAACTGGGAAATAACAGCGTTCTCAATGGAAATCTCAGGAATGATACATTAACCCAATATATGTATTTTATGGGCTGAAAGGTGTATGTAAAGGTTTTTGAGCAATTTTCAATGTTAGGATAATTTTTCTTCTTTTTTTTTTGAGACGGTGTCTTACTGTGTAGTTCAGGCAGGCCTTGAACTTGCGGTGATCCTCCTGCCTCAGCCTCCCAAGTGCTGAGATTACAGGTGTGTGCCACCATGCCTGGCATTAGAATAATATTTTAGAACAGACTTTTCTGATACTGACTACAGTGTGATGTTTACAACCCCGAAGTTTATTTTTAAAATACAGAATATGGTGTCCTCAAAAGCATTTACATTTCACTTTAAGAAGGACACATTTAAATTTTGAATAGTGATCTGGCAATTGAATGGCTACCTGTTAAAGCCAAATGGCTTTAAGATGCCTACTAAGCCATTTGGTTATTCATAAAACTAATTAATGCAACAAATATTACTATATCTCTATATGTAGGTATTGGGACTATAATGATGGATAAAACAGAGTTCTTCTTAAGGAATTTCCAGTTACAGTGCTGGGAAGATAAACTCTCTACTGAATGAAGAATTACACTAACAGGCTTCTAAAATCTCTTTCATCTTTGAAATCTATGCCTCAACTATAAAATATGTTTTAAAATGTGCCTTCCTATGCTGGCAATGACACTATGAGGAGGAAACTCTTCCTACACAATAGGAACATAACCTGTCACAAGCTTATTCTAGAAAGCAATTTTGCAGTATGTTTCAAGAGCCTAAAGAACTACAGATTTTGCTTCTTGGAAACAATTCTGAAAAAATAATTGTAACTGTTGACACGGACAAACAAAGATGCTTGTCACATCTTTATAAAGGAAACCTAAACACTGAAGAATAAAAAAATGGTTAAGCAAATTAGACAGATCCCTACAATAGAGTATGAGGCAGCCACTAAAATGGTTTTTACTTGGAATTTCTAACTGGTCAATGCACCGGCTCAAGTTCTAACAACAGAAATTGGGCACTTCATCATATTTACGTGATGCCTTCATCTTGTACACATAAATATTCTGTACTATCTATATTTTATGTGGAAAGAAGATCAAAACGTGTGAGAATTGCAGCTAATGATTTTTGTGTACTGGCAAGTAGGTGTGAGAAGACTTTTTTTGTGTGTGCCGGGGATCTAACTCAGCACTCTGACCACTGAGCTAAATCCCCAACCATGAGAAGATTTCCTAAATTCCCTTCCACCCAGCACTGATATTTTGTGTGAGTAATTTTGAGGCCTTTATATGTAAAGTGATTTGTTAGCTACTTCTTCCTAATCGAGGGGAGAATAAGGTTTAGAAACTCATTCTAAAACATAGGTATTTTGACATCAGTAAATTAAATGTATTAAAAATGGCCAAGAGTTATACTTCTGTTTTATATATTAAAAGTAGAGATTGAACCATGAGTCTATTTGTTAAAGACTTCTTTTTTAAAATTCCCCAGAGTGCTGACATTTAGTATTTTATTCCTCATCAAAAAGGTGAAGGCGGCATGTAGGAAGTCTTTGGATGTCGAAATTCTCATGTTTCAGTGTTTAGAAAAGCATTATCATGGGTAGGTTGTGCCCCTCAATTTTCATGACTTACTGTGAAAGACAAAATGGCATGTATTTCTCTCTGCATCATACAATTTTTTGTTTTTAAAATTTTGTTAAAAAGAACGCTTTTCTAAAATTCACTGTAAAATTTCAAAGAAAACATATTTTTAGTGTTAGAGCTGGTGGCAGTATTCAAGGTCTGGTGTCAGTGGTTAAAAATGCATGAAGTGTATTGGTTTTATTTGAAGTAGTCTATCAAAAATAAGCACTTGCTATCAGCACAGGCAGCATTAGTAAGGATTAGGATTAAGAATGATAGAGAAAATAAAAAGAAGATCAAAGACACCCAAAGGTTCCCGAGAGCCCATGCCCTCATGGAGGAGCTCTGGAGGCGGGTGACCTCGTGGAGGAGTGCAGGGCCCCCCAGTACTAGTTTCTACAGGGGTCAAGCAGCCTGGACGGGACTAATTAAATCATGCAATTCTGTTACATGAATCTCTCTTCCTTCCTCACAATGGATCCTTCCAGGGAGTATTAATTAATATCAGAACTCAACTACAAATTTTACTCCATTCGCTGTTATTCATTAGTTTGCATAATAAATATGGAACAGTGAACTAATAGAGACTTTCACTTATTAAGCATTTATTAAATGTGAGAGTCCTTACATGAGTCAACTTTTAAGAACCTTTTAATAACCCTGTGCAGAAAGAGTTATTTATTTCTGCTCTGTAGAGAAGCAAACTGATCCTCAGGGCAGGTTAAGTGCTACAGTGGCCAGTGAGTCAGAGATCAGAGCTAACATCCCAACCCAGCGCACTCCCATTTAGAGGCCCACAGGTGGATTATCAAATGCTGCAGGGTAGGTGACAGGGAGAATAATGATCAGCATGATCAGGGGACCTCAGACAGGGAGGACTTGTCAGCAGGCTGGACAGTGCCGTGGAGTTCATGTCCACAATTGCTGCTTTTACCACCTCCTTTGAAACTGCCTTTCTAAACAGCACCTCTGGGGCTGAATCTTTCTAGCAGAGATCTCTGGGCCTTGGGGAAGATGGGATGTGTCCCCATCCCCTTTTACCCAGAAAACAAACTCCACAGCCAGCTCCTGTAGAAAAATCTGATCACTATGTTCTTGGAAGCCTCTAATGTTGCCAGGAAGAGTTTCTGGTCATATGAGAACTCCAGTTAGGGATAAAAGCACATTATCATGAATCAGAGCTCAGGCAGAATTATGACTGATCTGCACTGTGTAAAGACACGTGAATGGAAAGAGCGTGGGTATTTATAGTCTCCCTGTGCCCACATCCTCTGGTTCAGCATGGGATGGAGGCAGCAGGTAATGAGATGTGACATTCAGCTACACATAAATGATTTAAAAAGCAGAAGGAAGAACTATATTTCAAAAAAAGACTTCAGAAAAGAATTGCAGAACAAAGCACTGCACTTACCATTTTAACTTAGAATAATGGACTCAGCTTTCCTATTGCTGGGACACAATACCTGACATCCACAATTTAAATGAAGAGAGGTTTAATTTAGCCCAAGGTTGCAGGGGATTCAGTCCATGGTTGACTGGCTCCAAGGCTAAAACGTCATGGCAGAAAGGTGTGGTCAGGCAAAGATGCTTAGCTCACAGTGGTCAGGAAGCAGAGCAGTGGAGCAGTGCCAAAGAAGAAGGGCAAGGAATTTTATATAGTACCCAAAGTCATGCCCCCATGACCCTCCAGACACACCTTGGAGTGTGTTTTACTAATCTGCTAGGCAATTCTTAATCTAATGAAGCTGACATATCAGAATTAATGGTCACGTGGACTGTAATGGAGAGTCTAAATTGTCCCAGACTTATTGGAAGGATAAAGGAGGCACTAGGCTGTTTTGAAGCAACACCCTATATTAGAGAAGGTTCCCACACCTGGCCTGCACTGTGTGGCAGGCTTATTAAGCAGTACTGGGCTGGGCTGCAATCTGGTACCTTACTTCTTGCACAAGGTGAGGTAGAACACTCTTTTCCTTCCACTCTCTAGTCTCCTAGTACAAGAGAAGGTCTTGACCAGCAGAATAACCAAAAAGAAGGACTGCTCTTTAGTACTGCTATCCCACTGCACTGTCTTCTTTGCAAATCTTGGTCCATCTTTGAAGTTTTAAAGCCTAATCATTAAAACACTATTTACAGTTATCACATATGAAGTTGGGAAATAAACTGTGATCTAACTCCCTTCTGTGTCTGTCTGTAGTTTCTCCTACATAGTGTGGGAGTTTACTTTGAGAAAGCCTGCAGGGCTTTGAGGCTGCTCAGAGATTTGTGAGAGAGATAACATGGGTGTGATACATTAGAGGTGGAAAGGTAGAATCTACTTCCTTTTGGCTTTGAGGTCTGGGGCTTAATCACTTTTCAGTGACTTTATGGAAAAGTGTCAGGCAGCCAAGTCCCTGCTGGAATTCTCTGTGGGGCTGGAGGTAAAGTGTGAAAACAGAGCTGTGCACCAGTGCCCAGGCCAGGTGTGAGCAGGTGGAAACCACAGGCTGGGGGCAGAGCCCCGGAGAGCACCTGCCTTGTCTTCAGGCCCAGCTCTCGGGCAGCTCACATCACTGCAGCCTTGACCTGCAAGGACACAGCACACGCTGCCAAGAACTTCTCTTGATGTGATGTCGAAGCAAAAGCAGTGGGTTTGTGGTGGGTTTGGCGGAAGGGCATGGCTGCACTGCACCTCTAAAACTTGGCTCTTTCCCGTGAATGAGTCCTGATGACTTTAACCTGGATGTTTTGTCAAGCTGTGTCTAGAAGGTGCTGGAGATGCAGCTCAGTGGTCGTGCACTTGCCTAGCAAGCCTGAGGCCCTGAGTTTACTCTCCAGTACAAAGAAAAAAAAGCTTCTTGAGACTACTTGTATGTTTATAATCTTTTAAGAGTAATGATTACTTCTGAAAGAAAATAGTATTATCTTATGATACAAATAATTATAATATTAGAGGTTCTTAGTGACTTGCATTTGCCTTTTGCATATGCTGCATGTGAAATAAATGACAACATGGTCCCGTTTGGTCTTCAGACATACAAATGTAAGAGGCCAAAATTAACATCAATTTCAAGTTTAAATGATACAGGAGATCAAAAATTAATACATGTGATGACAGACTAGAAGGGCAATAGACGACTCCATTAACTTGAACAATTTTGCAAAGTCTACAACAGTCCAAGAAAGAGGCATATATTATGTATTTTAAGAGAAAAATTAAAGGAAAATAAATGTGAACTTTGTTTTCATAGAAAAAACCGATTTGTTAATATAATACTTCAAATTTAGTTCACTATTTATATTTTCAAACTAAATTTTCTTGAAATCTGGTTTTGAATACTCTGAATAAATTCGTGATGATCTATGAGAGAGCTAACAAGCTTTGACATTAGGTAGATATTGGCTTGATTTCTGACTTTGTCAGTGTCTTTTGAAAGGTAATTTAGACTTACTAAACTCATCTGGAAAATGTCTTCCTTTGCACAAGGATTCATTTAATAAGGATGAAAATGAGCACCAGCTGAATGAACCAAAAATTTGCTAGACTTGGCATGAACTGGCCGTGGCACAGGTTGGTGAAGGAGTGCCAAACGGAGCTAACTG
The DNA here is from genome assembly GCA_004026905.1 of Hystrix cristata. Taxonomy (NCBI): domain Eukaryota; kingdom Metazoa; phylum Chordata; class Mammalia; order Rodentia; family Hystricidae; genus Hystrix; species Hystrix cristata. The sequence continues at coordinate 10,358 of PVJO010025023.1, forward strand.
TTAAATTAAGATCCCACACACACTACATTAATGTTTAGAGATGTATGTATGATTGTTAAAGTGTTATATCATGATTCAATAATAAGAAAAAAGGGCTTTTTCCTAAAACACCTCTTACGAGTTCTTTGCAGAATAGTTCACTCTGGAAGCAAAGGCGGGAGCAGTGTCTTCCTGCTGGGAGACGGTACCAGTCACAGACACTGCTGCCATTTAACAGTGATGGTGAAAGCGAATGCACATCAGCTGATATTATTCAAGAAGCAGGAAAAGTGTGAAGCCCTCTGCTGAGAAGATATATAAGCAATGAGCCTGTTTTAAATAACTGAGTCACTCACGGGCGTTTAGTGCAGTGACTGTCCCTTGTCATCATGGCTTGACCTTACTGAAGGGCGGAGAAACAGCAGGCTGAAAATGGTCCACAAGTTAAAAGGACACATTCTTTCCTGAGAATCTAAGTCTGTGACATATGGTTCTCGCTCACACACTCATGCAAAGCAAAGCATGAAAAATAAAGCCGCTGGGTACAGACAACTTGAAGCTACTCTTCGGTACTTGCGGTGAAAATACGTCTTGGCATCCGTCATTCCCGGGTGCTGTGGCTTGGAGGTGGCTTGAATGTGTCCTCTCAAGGTTCCTGTGCAGGAGCCTGGCCCTCAGTGTGGAGGTCTTGGTGGTGCTGCCCTTGGGGGATCCCCGTGATTCAGGGGAGCCCAGCGAGCTGGTGGGAGAGGGCCGTTGTACAAAGGAAGCTGGCCCTCCCTCTCCTGGCTTCCATCTCTCCAGAGGGGCCCTCCAACATGTGTGCCTGCCCTGATGCTAGCCACTGACAGGCAGTGTGGCTGAGATCCCTCACCACAGTGGGGGCCGTGCTGTTTGGACTTTCAGCCTCAAAAATTGTGAGCTAAATAAATAGGCCATGGTAGGAGCCTGTTGTTCCAGCTTTTCAGGAGGCTGGGACAGGAGGATTCCAAGCTCCACAGTAGCCCCGGAAGCTCAGGGAGACATCATCTCAGCAGCAACAATAACAACGAACTGAGAAGGAAATACATATACCTCTGTCCTTTTGACATCACCAGCCTCAGATATTCTGCTGTGTAATGATGGAAAATGGACACTTGGCTAGAGGTGCAACGAGCATGGGCTTTGCTTTCAGGCAGACAGAGAACGGCTTCTGGATCTGCCCCTCACTTGGGGGGTGAACCGGGGAAAATCACATGATCTCTGTAAACGCAATCGGCTTACTAGTCTTACTAGTCTTGTTAACTAATGATGGCCAAGCAAAAACAGCAAAAGCACCTACAGACGATGGGGGCGCTACACTGTAGGAGGCACCAGGCCAAATGTCTGACTCACATAATCTCATTGTTCAAACTTTAAAAACATTTACCGGTCTATGTTTGCAGTACATAATGTTCACATTCCTCATGTAGAGGTGGTGCATGCACGTTACACATCTTAATCCCTCTCTTCATTCCTTTTCCCTTCCCTCTCTCCCTCCTGCTCTGTCTCTCGATCCCTTTCCCATCTGACGGAAATCTGTCTCCCTCCTTCCTATTATCTATCTTTAATTTTACTCTCTATTTTTGTTTTGGGTTTCTCATGTGATATATAAGCTTGTGTGTCTGATTTCTTTCGCTTAACATTATGGTCTCAAGGTGCATCCATTTTCCTACGAATGACTCAAGTTTATCTTTCTTTATGTTAGTGGACATATGGGCCTCTCCAAGATTTAGCTGCCATAAGCTCTGCTGCTGGAAACATGGGTGTGCATGGATCACTGCAATAGGATGTTGTTAACTCTTCTGGGAAGATATCTAGAAGGGAAATAGCTCGGTCAAATGGAACTTCTAGTTTTAGCTTTTTGAGAAATCTCCACACTAATTGCCAACACTGTACAAGGGTCCCTTTTCCTGGCAGCCTCTCCAGCACTGATTATTGCCTGATTTCCTGATGATGGTCATTCTTTCTCAGGTAAGATGGACTATCAGTGTTGTTTTAATTTGTATTTATCTAATGGCCAGCAATGTTGTGCATTTTCTTCATGTACAGAAGTTCTCTGGAGATGCTGTTAGCCTAGTTCATAAGTGAACAAACGGAGGCTAAAGAGACTAAGAAGGATCTGAACATACCCAACTACAAAATTTGGTTATTCTGTTTCCTTCATACTGTGTATCAAATACCTAGAACCTGTACATAAAGTCTCTGTACATAAAGTCTCTGTACATAAAGTCTCTATTAGCCTTTGAAAATAGAAGATATACTGATGTTGATGAGTCTATTTCCAATTAATGGTTTTTGAAAAACTCTAGCTATCAAAGCAATGTTTATATGCATATGAGGAAATAAAAGGTAACTATTCAGGTTGGGCTTGAACTCATAATCCTCCTGCCTCAGCCTCCCAGAGTGCTGAGATGCAGCTGTGCACCAGCATACTTAGCCTTAAAGGAAGGCCTTTGTGAGAAGGCAGTATTTGAAAAAGACGTCAAGGAGTAAGAAGCAAGGCATGGGGATATCAGAGAGGAGCATCCACGCCAAGGGAACAGCAAGCCCTGAGATCCTGAGACGGAAAGGGGTCAAAGGATGCTGTGGAAAGAGAGGACAACAGAGGGAAACTGGAGTGGATAAGATTGGGGGGACAGGACACCACATCTTACAGAAGGCTTGAGGGGTGGCACAGACTTGGGCTTCACCTCTGAGACAGGAACACCGCACAAGAGTTGAGACAGGGAGACACCAACAGCAGATTGGCTGTTGAACTGTTCCCTTGGGCTGCCATGTGACAGGCAGCAGGAGGGTGGCGCTTGCGCAGGAAGATGGGTGAGGAGGCCACTCAGTGGTCCAGGAGACTGTGGTGTGGCAGTGGGAGGTGGGGAGAAGCAGCGGGATGCGGGATGTATCCTGAAGGAAGGGCAATAAGATTTGCTTACAGACTAGATGGGATAACACACGATACCAGGGCGGGCTCAAAGAATGAAAAGCATTTGGCTCAATCTATCACAGGGCAAAATGGAGATGACTGGGAACAGGGGGGCTATGTGGTGGGGGCTCAGGAGGCAGGACTGAAACGGCCACGAGGGTCCAAGCAGTGCTGTCGGGCTTGTCAGAGTCCAAGATCCAGGAAAAGGTCCCACTTGGAGACACAGTCAGCAGGCGGGAGCGCAGGGGGAATTCATAGACACGAGGGCCGCGAGATCCCAAGGAAGCGGGCGTGTGTGTGACACTGAATTTTGTATTCATACGCATATATTCTTTTCTATAATCAACACAGAGGGACATATTTCTAGGATGGAGTTTGCGGAGTCCAAAGGGAGGCAACTGCAGGCTTCTGACTTGTATCATCAAATTACTTTTCCAGTTATCAAACTTTTCCAGCCAACAACGAATACTATGCTTAAAACAGTCTCTTTTAATTTGGCACATATAAGAACGGAATCTTATCATTGATTTGATTTTCCTGATTATTAGTAAAATGTTTTTATGCTTGTTTCTCATTCTCATTTCTTCTTTGCATTGACTATTAATGCCATACTTAGAAGAAGTTTTCTATCAAGGTACTTTTCAAAGAATGCAGTAATTTATAGCTTCATGACTCAATCCATTATTTATAATTTTTAAATGTGCAGGATAAAGAAGTGTAGGCTATGAAGAAGGACCAGACTGAGGCCCCAGCGGCTCTTCTGGTAACTGTGACATTCTGGGTCACGTAATATGCTTGGGTGCATGGTGGCAGTTTTAAAGTACTGTGCTATTGAACTACACCAAGGAAGCATACAGAAGTCAGCCCATTTTAAAAGTCACATAATTTAAAAAAAAATCCAAAAAATGGAAAAGAAGTTTTTAAAAATCAAAACATTGTGTTCACTGAAGTGGAATGATCTGGAAGCTAGAAATACTGTGAACACTGCTAGCAGGTGTAACATGCATTTTAAGTCAGTGTCTTTTACTCTCATACAGGGCAGGAAGGGAAATGCCAAGAGCAAAGAGTCGCAGTCCTAAGGACTCGGTTCCCCGTTCCCAGCCACTCAAGGAGGTGGACCCTGGCCGGGAGCCCCTTTTCCCAGAGGAGGCATCTTTGCACAGGTAGGCGGAGCAGCCTGCCTAGGAGGCCCAGCAGAGCCGACTTCATCGCTGTATGTATATTATTTTATTCTTCACGGTAACCGTCAGAGAGAAATTTATCTCTACATTCCAGAGAAGGAGCAACCAAACACAGGACTTGCCTGGTGCACAGGTACTAAGCAAGAGAAGTCGACTGGACTCAGCTCCCCTCCTTCCCCAGACCACAGCGCCTTCTGGGTAAGAGCTAAGATGTCAGGTATGAGTGCTCAGTACTGAAGGAACCTTAAGACATGTGGCTGATGGAGGCTGGGAATAGTTGGGAAAAGAGGTGAAATGACAAGCGACAGACCAAGGTCCCAGGTGAGCTGGGCATGGTGATATGCATTAGGCTCAGCACTCGGGAGGATGAGGCAGGAGGATCACCAGGAGTTAGAGGTCAGCCTGGGCTACATAGTGAGTTCAAGGTCAGCCTTAACTACACAGTGAGACCCTGTCTCAAAAAAACAAACACCAAAACAACAACAACAACAAAACAAACCCAGAAAACAAACAAACAGAAGGTCTCAGGCACAAGAGGGGGCAGTGGGAGGGTACATAAGAACAGTCCAGAGTGGTGTGTTTGGGGGCAATAGGGGGACAAGGCTGGAACAGCTTGTTTTTGTTGGCTTGTGGGCTTGCTTTGGTCTTTCTTGTTTTTCTGGAAAATTTATTCTTGGCTTTATTTTGGCATGGACTAACAACGCGGCCTCCTGCCTCCTACCCTGCACCCTTCCTGAGTTTCCATTAAACTGCAGTTTCTAAGAGAGTTTATCTGTTTGTTTTTCATCCTGTCCCGTAAGAACAACATGTATTTGTTGGAAGCAGTTGAATTGCTGGGTTTGGTCTATTCTAAACTTTTTGATAAGGCTGCCGACAGTCACAGGGTTAGAGTAGTCTCTCCCTCTCAAACGCGTCCTTTCTACCATCACGGAACATCCTCAAAACTCGCCTGAAACAAAGTCTGTGTGATATAAACCAACTAACACCCAAACAAGCTCCAAACTCTCTCCCCAACCCTGCTTTCTCCTCACTGGCGCCTGCCATTTCTTCTTCACTTCACAGTCAGATGGCTGGCTCCGGGTTCTCGCCTCCCACTCCTCTGCCTACACCAATCTGCTTTCTGATCTTCTATCCACCAAGCATGCAATGGACACTCACACTCATGCACGTCCTCTCAGCCAGCAGAAGCGCAGGCTGTTTGCGGCCTTCATCTTGTTGGACTCTCGGAGAAGCAACTCTGGATCTGGAGGCCGATGCTTCTCTTGTGGACACTTTTAATTAGGACCGCTGATCCCTGTTCTTTTCTCTGACGTCCTTCTTTTCCCTCCTTCACTCATCTTTCTCTACCAACCACAAGATGTTGCTTTTATTTGGACTCTTCCTGGCTCTCCAGGTAATAGTATCCAGTTCCAATCCATCCTCCAATGTGAAAACACACTTATCGAATGAATGAATGAACACATTAGTGCCTTCAAAGAGCTGGGCCCTAAGAAAAGGGATTTCTCTCTTCTATGCCAACTGCTTCGTTTTCTCTGTGCTATTCTCACGTCTTCTGAATGTTGTTAAAGCCCACATGGCCCAATTATTGACCTCCCCATGAACCTCAGCTAACCAGTGCCCATTCCCTGGCTCAAGAATTCAGTTTCTGAGTCTGACAAAGTTGTTTAGTTTTGGACAACTTTTGATATCACTAGTTCCTGGTAGACTTCATGGAGAGAGAGAGAGAGAGAGCAAAACACTGGCACTGAACCTGACATCATTTGACAGACCATGAAGTCAAATAAACTACAGGACGCAGAGCTAGAGGACTGTCTGGGGAGAGCTCAAAGCAGAGAGGTATGCACTCTTCTTTATGGAAAAAAATTCACTGGTTTCCTGTAGATACCACATTGCTGTGCTTTGTTCATTTGAACTCAATTCTCCCATTTTTCATTTATTTGAACTGGCTGACTTGCTGTTACTTTCCATCTTCAACATTTGCAGTTTTTGATAATTTTCATTTGTTTGCTTCTGATTAGCAACAGAATATGCATTATGGTAGAAACATTTGTAGAAGATGTTAAGAACAAGATAAAAATCATTTTTAATTCTATATACCAGGTACAACCAGGCATCTGAATTTTCCATGCTAAGATGTTAATTATGCAAAAACACTCCTTGCTGAATTATATGCTTGTGGCAAAGAGAAAATAAAATTTTCTATAACCCAAATTAATAGAATCTTAAGGGATTCTTGATTTTATAATTCTTTTTAAATTCAGGGAAGTTCTTTTCTTCAGCAAAAACACTGATTTTAATCTAAACCAATCATTATAAATGATCTGAGTTTACAAAAATAGTTCTTTCCTCTCCTTCTTTAGGGGGGGATAGGAAACTCACTATTCTACTGGCAAATCACATTATTGTGGTTAAAATTATAATTGTGTCTGAGGTAAGAAAAAATAATTCTCTGAAGCATGACTCATTTGTAAATGGAAAGAGCCAAGGATAGAAGGAATTCAAGATCTAAGAACGCTCTCTAAATAATTAAGGCTAAGTTCTACTTGAATTCAAAAGGAGAGCATAACCCTCTATGTTTCTTTAAGGTTTTCATGTTCTAGCTTCATCTCAGAGATCAGACTCTGTCAGCTCTCTGGGTCTGAGCGTCATCCCGGGTCTTTTCTGGAGCCCGAGGTTATCTGCAGAGGGCTATGTGACATGGTGCTTAACGAGCATGTGCTTTTCAACTCCCTGTGACGCAGATCACAACAGTGACGCCACTTGGGTGCTCCAGATGTGGCTTCCACTGCGCTCCCACATTTTCTAACTTCAGCCTCACGGAAATGCTTCGAGGAGGAAACACTGTATCCAGACAGCCAATCAGCTGCCCGGCCAACATCTTCCAAACATGCCCATGACAGGATGGTAAAAATTTTAAAATCAAAGCGCAATATAATTTCAACTATCGTATTGTCACAATAGCATAGAAAAACACTGTGTGAAAAGAGTAAAAATGTTAATGATGGTTATTTCTGGGTTGCAAAATAATGGATGATTCTTACTCTCTCCTTCTTCTTCTCAATTCTTCACCCCAACACTCACTCATGCATACACACGCAGGCACACACACACATATGGGCATACACACACATGCACACCCCCCCACACCCTCCACAAATATTGCTTGTTTTAAAAGGAAGCATGACATTTTTTCACAAAAAGGATTAAAAACAGAAGTAAACAGACTCCATTCCTTCTCCTTTTGATAGAATCTTGAAAGCTGCTCATCTTTCAGGCCGCTCCTGCTTGCCAATGCTGCGCAGTAAAATGACAGAAAATAACACGGGATGCCTCTGCCAAGACAGATTTGTGGTTGACATTTCTTGTGAAAAATGTCTCCATTAAAATAAGTAGCTGTTGGTGCGGTCTCCCGATTTAGTTATCTGGAAAAGGAATGAGTAAGGACCTCCCAGAACTGGGTTTTCAGGTTTCTCCTGGAACCCAACATTTCAAATGGATGCACCTTAAATATGACTGACGCTGGGTCGAAGAGAATTGATCGCCAGGTACAGGTCACCTTCCCATGACATACCTACATGAGGTTACTCAGCACGCTCAAGTGCTCTCCAGACGTGAGCTTTTCCTTATCATTATTATTATTTGACAGATACGATGATTAGACTCATTTCTAAGTGTTCTGGGACCTGAAATATCAATTAGATACAAAGATAGCCATAGGTCCATTGAATTAGCCACCAGAAATGATTGGAATGCTTTATATATATTATCTTAATTAATCCTGCATGTCAGTCATCTCCATTCCCATTTTACAAGTGAAGATATTCCATTTAGAGAGGCGAAGAAATGTGCCAAGATTCAATTGCTAGTCTCGGTGACATTCAAGACAGCACTTGCCCACCACACCACACTACATTTTGCCTAACATCATGTTTATCACCCCACAACATTATGGGGTTTCTCTGAATCTATTAGAAGCTGAGCGGGGTTTTCAATGAGATGGGCACGAACAGAGTATGAAACTGACAGTCCTGCCCACAGTCTTGTGTCTTCCGGAAGCCTTCTTGGAGAGGAAGTAAAGTTGATGAAGTGAGTGAAAGCAAGACCAGAAGAAGAAAGGAGAGAGAAAAATCAACACCGAGTGCTTATGAAACAGCTCCTGAAGGACTTTTCTGGCTGGTGACAGGTCTGGCAGCTCCTCTTTGGAGTGTTAAACTGTGTTTGGTTTTCTCAGTTCATCATTTCAGAGGAGCTGTAGGAGCTACCTTCCTGTGATTGAGACAATGTCCCAGGAATCCAGGCATCTCTCTTTTGTCAGAAATCTGACATAATGGAAGAAACAGGAGGGGGAAATCTGCAGCACATGTGGTTGCTATAGCACCATGAATACTTCTGGCCAGTGCAGGGGGCAACACCATTTGAAGAGTAAGAATAAGAATAGTGGGGTCCGAGCAGAGCTTTCTCCATGCTGGGCGGAGCGCCGAAGGCTTCACTCACCCTCCGTCCCTCAGTCCTCACTGTCCACCTACGAGGCAGGTGCTGTGAGACTTAGCTCTCAGACAGGCCTGAGCCGCTGAGTCTCACCACCTCTACAAGGTCAAGCCAGGGTCTGTCTCCTCTGGCTTCTGTGATTTTAATCACCACTCTTCTTTCTTTCCTTTGATAAATGGTGCTGTTCTTACTTGACGGTCATGGTCACTTTTGTTCTAAATTCCTATCTGTATGTCTCCAAAGCCAAGATGTGATTAGGATGCTGGCTTAAATCTGTGTTTCATTCAGTGAATATTTATTAAGCACCCACTACGTGTCAGGCAGCGTTCTAGGAGTTTGGGATACAATGTTAAAAATTAGTCGAAATACTTTCCCTCATAAGCTTTTGTTTCAATGACACTGCACGTTACGCATGACATCTGCATTACTTGGAAAATTTCTAATTTACTTTCCAAGAGTGTGGAACAAAAATAACATCAAGATTTGATGTGTGCTTTAAGGCTTAAAATTTGAACCAAGAGACCTAAGACTTAAAAGGGAAACAAAGCACATTCACAACGATATAAAGACTAGAAATCTTACAAGATATTATCTAGCCCCAGCTGCAGGGAGGATGTGAGCAGAGGTCTTCATGCTGAAACATCTTCCTTGGCTCTGCATCTGCTCTTTCTTCTGCCATATATACTAAACGTGTGTGCGCGTGCACACACACACACACACACACACGCATACATACACTTAATGAGAGTCATTGAGTAACTGGCAACCTGGTCTCTTTACTGCAGTAAATACACATTGAAAGTGAATTTAAGGGCTCCAAACCAGGTGCTAAAAATTAAAAAATTGAAGATGACAGTAGAATTATAAAAAAAAAGAAAGTCGACCGTGGACTGACATCAATAGCAGAATTATGACAGTAGGACAATAGAATCATAAAGAAGCAGAATTACTGACTAAAACAGCATAACTGCCATGAGTAGGATCAAAATGGGATATGATGGACTCTCGAAGGGGCACACCTGTCTCCAACAGGGTGGCTTCCAGTGGAAAGCCATCCTGAAGGCGACATCTTGCCCGCACCATGGTGGCATGGTGGGTGGGATCCATCATGGCTTTTCAATGAGCAGGAAGAAGGCTTGTGTTTAAATTTCTAAGCAGAAGTTTCAGAATAGAGAGGGAAATCATCTTGCAATGCACAACATTTGACACTTTTAGATTAAAAATTCAGGTAAGAAACAAGGTTTCCTGACTCAAAAAAAATCCATTACTTTTATTCTTTCTCCTTGATTCTGAATTTGACAGCAATTGTGGAAACGGTCTGAACCAATGCTCTGTGTATTGTCTGAGAACTATCTCAGGGTTCCTCACACCTTCAGAGAACCTGTGAACTGGCAATGGTGAGAGGCTGCGGACCACAGAGGAAAGCAGAGATTTTTGAAAGCCTGAGTTTTAAACATGGCTGAAAAGCTACTTATTCAATCCAATGAATGAAGTTTGAACAATGTTTTGTTCACACTCAGAATGAGTTCACGCAGTCCAATCAGCTTAAGTTTTGCTTCAACCCATATTATCAAGCACCCGCTACTTATGTGCCACTGTCGTGGCTACAAACCCTGCTAGGTAGGTTCCTGAAGACCATGGCTGGCACTGTGCTACATTTCGCACACATTCAGCCTTCTTCTCTATAGACACATACTTAAATTTAGGGTTGTTTGTTATTCCATACATAGAAACCCTGAAAGCCCAAAACCAACGTTTTCATTAATCTTCGAGTATTCCAAACTAATTGCCTACAAAGAAATTGACAAATGAGTAGATGCTCAAGGTTATTTTATACTGTGCTACATTGAATCCCTTAATTAAGGGCAGGGAGAAATCAACAAGAAATTAGAATAGTTAGAACTCCTTTTACTTCCCCACTCTTCTGGCTGTTCATCCCTGGAGTCTGTCTCTTCCATCTCCCTGTTCCCATTCCCCATCCTGAATGTGGTCATGGCTAACTCTTCACTCAGACATTTTGGACCCAGGTGACTTCTTTGACTGCAGGAGGAATCTCCGTCCCAGGCCCACAGGGGTCACCATGGAAGAGGCAGGAGTGGTTTATGTCACTTAGTGGCCCTTGAATGCCCTTCAATCAGAGTCAAGGTCAGGTGCACTGAGGCCGGTCAGCCCCCTCACTGCTCTCCTTCCTCTGGGGCTCCCAGTTGTCCGCACGGCTGTCTGCCGCCCCCTGACTTGGGGCTGAGGGAAGGAAGACAGGAAGCCCATTAGCTGCAGTGGCCAACAGCAAAGGGCACCGGGGTGGAGAGTGACATCAGACAGAGAGCTCTGGGGTGGACAGGTCGGGCGTGCAGTGTGGGGTTTATTTGAGAAGGGACGGCGAGCTCTGTCTTTACCTGAAATGAGACCTCTTAGAAGCCGCCCTCAGCACACAGGCCCTGAATGATTTTAGTGTCTACCATACAGGATTGAGTGACTGAAAGAGGTAAAAAAATCGTAAGGTAACTGGCCTGGTGCTTGACAGAGTATGTTAGTTTTTCTCTACTCTTCCTAGCATTAAATTTCTAATTTTGTAATAATAATGGTTGGATATGTTAAAGTGAATTAATGTGGAGACCAAACCTGAAGAATTCCTGAGTAGAATTAAGCCTGTTAAACTTCGTTAAGTGATGTACCCCTGCTTGGTTGGCAAACATTAGTGAAGTGTAACTTGGACTATTTCTTACAAGTGCCAGTATTAAAGAAAGATTGCTGGGTGTGGTGGCACATGCCTGTCACCTCAGCAATAGGGAGGCTGAGGCAGGAGGATCACTGTGAGTTTGAGGCCACCCTGGGCTGTGTACTGAGATCCTGTCCTGGGGTGGGGGTGGGGTGGGAAAAAAATAAAGAGGGAAGGAAGGAATGAAATTTGTAGCTAGCAGTCGTGTGCTTCTAACCAGCACCCACAACTAGGGGCTTTCCAGCAGGACAGGCCAAATAACTGTAAGCAGTTAAATCTCTTCTTTGCTTCCTTCCATGTTTGCCCCATAAAAGTCTCCCCTTTAGGTTCTCTTGCTGAAGTCCCCAAATGCTTGTAGTTTGGAGTTACCCCATTCATCAAGTACTATTTGCTCAAATAAACTTTAAATTTTGATCATGACTCAGTTTACCTTTTAACTAGTGTGAGGGCTTTTCAGTGAGCAACACTCTCTGGGCACGCTAGCACAGAATTCTCAGGATCTTCTCTGGCTGTGTAGAAAGTGGGTTTTAACTCTGCTTGGACACAGTGCTGACTTGATCCCTTGTTATTAACAGACTCCTGCTCGGACACCTTGGGCTCTGGGACTTGTGGGATGTTCCTGCTTCCTCACCAACTTCACAGGACTCTTTATTCTTAATTTTTATTTTTATTAGTACATGTTTGCAGTACATGATGGTTACATTCCTCATGGGCAGTTGGTCCATGTACATAACACAGCTTAATTCTTTTTATGTTTCCTTCCCCTCCCCTCCTTCTCCCTCCATCTCTTGGTCTCCTTCCCATTTGCAAAAGATCTACCTCACTGTTTCCTATTGTCTGTCTTTTGCTTTGCTCTTAATTTCTATTTTGGGTTTCTCCTACAGAGAAACCATGCACTATTTAAGCTTGTGTGTCTGATTTATTTCACTTACCATGGTCTCAAGGTGCATCTGTTTTTCTATAAATAACTCAAATTTATCCTGCTTAAACTCCTCCTGTGAGATGTAGGGATAAAATGAATAAAGAGGCTGTACATTAATGTGCTATTATTATTAAGCGCACCTTCTAGTTTAACTATCTTGATAGAATTACTTGCAAAGGCATTTCAACAAAAATCAAGAGATCTTCTAACCCAGCGGTGGTCACTGTAGGTGAGGTCTCTCCATATCAATTCCAGCTTCCTTCTCTACATCAGAGACGTGAGATCACCTAGAAGCAGTGCTGGGCGGACACTACCTTCCTTTACATCCATGGCTAAATGAAGATGCTCCTAAACTTACAATGGCTTCGTCCTGGTAAACCCATTGTGAGTTGAATATCTTATTTGCAAATGCACTTAATACACCTGCCTTGTTGCACCCATGATTCTGTACCACAGATTCAACCAAGCATGGGTCAAAAATATTTGAAAAATAAACTGTGCCTATACAGAGCAAGTACAGACCTTTTTCTCCTCATTGTCTTCTAAACAATGTAACAACACTTTCATAGCATTTACATCATACCAGGTGTGAAAAGTAACCTGAACACAATGTAACCCACACAAGAACAGTGTGTAGGTTCTAAGCAAACACTGCCCAGTTTTATGTCAGGGACTTAAGCATCTACAGAGTCTGGCATCCTCAGGCCTCCTGGAACCCACCCCCAGGTGCCCAGGATGGCTGTTGTTATGATTATATCTAGATGTCTCCTAAAGCCTCATGCGCTCATACATGGGGTTTGCGG
>PVJO010025024.1:0-23370 GCA_004026905.1 Hystrix cristata
TCTGATATGAGAAACCATAACTGTAAATAAGGACAAAGAGGTGTAATAGATATTATATAAAAGGAGGATGGTGTGCAGAGGAGAGGAGTACTAGAAGGAAAGAAGGGGAAAAGCAGAAAGGCAACAGGGGAAAGAAGGGAATGGGAAAATATGGAAAATGATGAATGAACCTGCTGTAAATAGGGAGGGAGGGAGCAGAGGGGAGGGGCGGGGTAGAGGGGGGAGAACCAAGATGCATCATTGATAGGTACAGAATAAATGTAATGAATGTGACCATTGTATGTAGAATGTACCAATACATGTTCTTGGTTTAAAATAAAATTAAAAAATTGACATGTTCTTTATTTCTTTATCCAAATGTGCCAGCTTCTAGACCGCCAAACCTTCCAGATGTGAAGTTTTTAGATCTCCTCTCATCCCATCTTAAAATGATTTACAGCATATTTGAAATAGATCATCTAGGTCTTTAGACAGAGTCTATAGTGTTTTTTCTTTCCATACGATAATGATTTCTTATTTTAAAAAAGTGCTAATACAAGCTAAATATTTATTTTGGTTGTTTTGTCTTTATTTTAAATAGATCATGCTATCAAGGACACATTTCGTCTTTTTCTAAGCTCCATGCCCAGTAGTACATTTCCTGTCACCGTGCTCCAGAATTCTGTCAAGGTAACGCATACACTTGGATTGTGAATGTACTGGTCTCGGAGCATTCACAGAGGGGCCCCGGGACACTCAGCCCCTGCACAGGACCATGTCAAGGTCTGTGTGGCTCGGGTGGGAGGGCAGAAGTCAATGTCCTTTCAAGTGATAGCAAGCAGGGAAGTGATTTCCCAAGACAGTGCCATCCTGCCGGGGCCTAGTCCTCTTGGTCTTTCGACTCTTCAGCTCTGACCTTCTACAAGAAGCATACGGAGTGTTGAAAACAGATCCCTCCCAGAGTAAGAGAACTTTCAGCATTTGAGAGCACTTAAGAGGAAGGCCTACAGGCCAGGCTGCTGGATTTCAACACAGAAATTTCCAGTATGTGGGAAGCCTCTCCCTGTGAGGAACAAGACATGCTCCTTCCCTCTCATGTCATGGGATGAAACATATTTTGATATGACTACAAAATCCAGTGCAGATAGCCTGAGCATGATTTCTGGCCCATGTTTAGAAAATTGGACACCAACCGGAAGTGTCTGAGGCCTGTGTACACCTGGTCCAATGACTGTAGTTCTGAGGGCCCCGCCAGGCCCGCCTCTCCTCGGGTGGTGGCTGATGAGATACAAAGCAGGCATGCACATGCCAGGAGAGCCCCCGGGATTCGGCTATCCACAACATTTCAGTGACCTCAATCTTTGTGTTACTCAAAATTGCAAATCTGTATAATCACTCTGTCTGTTGTGTATGTTCTATCTCAATCTAGGTAACCAATGAGCCTCCAAAAGGCTTACGTGCAAATATCAGGCGAGCATTTACTGAAATGACACCTTCATTTTTTGAGGAAAATATACTTGGAAGAAAATGGAGACAAATAATATTTGGCATTTGTTTCTTCCATGCAATTATTCAGGTACATTCAATTCTGCTTTTTAATAGCAATAAGGAAATGTATTATGTTATAAATAAGTAAACAATAAGAAATCAATGAAAGCTTGCAAATGACATTGTGAAATCCTGAGGGCCCATTCTATATTCGAACCTAAGTTACAAGGGGTGATCGAAATATGCAACAAATGTTTAAATTCTTTTAATGTAGTACAGAAAAAGACACATTGCCTTAATCCCCTCAAAGTGTCTCCCCTCACTGCAAACACCCTTATCCCATCGTTCTTGCCATTTTCTGAAGCGGTTCTGCAAGTTCTCTACCCTGAGTGTCTTTATGAGACGTGATCCAAAACACACTAAGCATTGCTGCCAAGTGCTGTAGACAGGCAGGCTCATAAAAACGTGATGGTGTGTCCTCATCCACGTTGTTCACCGAATCTGGCACCATGCAACTTCTGGCTCTTCCCCAAAGTCAAAATGACCATGAAAAGTAAACATTTTGAATCAATTTACAATTTCGAGATCGCCACAGCAGCACATCTAAAAACACTCATGAGAAAAGACCTCCAAAGCTGCTTCAGAAAGTGGCGAGAACGACAGGTAAGTTTGAAGGGAGAGAGTTCGAGGGGGACTACTGACAGTGGGCCTTTTAATGCAGTAAATTATTTTAACTTAAAAACTTGCCATATTTTTCAATCACACCTCATATTTTACCTCCCCCTCTGACCTTTCTACTTGCTTCGCCGCTATATCGCACGGCTTCAGCTCCCACTCCGCTCTGGTCTGCCCGCAGAGCACCATCACCGGGATGAGTGTAGGTCTCACTCTGCCTCCCGGAATCTGCTTCCTTCCACCCTCTTGTTCTGAAATCGGTGGTCCTGTTCTCTCAGTCACCTACAACCAGAGCTTCAGGATTATTTTTGTTTTACCTCTTCACCCGTGTGTGTGTGTCTGTGTGTGTGTGTGTGTGTGTGTGTGTGTAGTTTGTCGACCATCAGTTCCTCCTTATTTTTCTTGCAGTAGTTTCACTCTGATATGTTCTTTAAAGTGGGCTCACCATCTTTAACCAGTCACTCCCACCTGTGTTTGGAGCCCCAGTTCCCCTAAAAATGAGCTTCAACACAGCACCAGTCCCCTCCCCTGTTCCTCCCCTGTGTCCAAGCCTCTTGCTTGCTCTGGTATCCATCGTGTGACCTTGTACTTGAATTCAAACTCTCCAACTCTACTATCACACGGTGGTGTCCTCTTAGACTGGCTTCCTGGTTCTTGACTGTGTGTGGTCCACAGAGAAAGGATCAGTAAAGGAAACCACAAAGACTAAAGGTGCAAGATGTGGGGTAGAGAAAAAGGTCAAGTCCTAGAGGAGACCTGAGAGGTTGGGAATGAGGAGCTTCAGGTATGCGGCAGCTGAGATGAGGAGGCAGTTTAAGATTTAGTGAAATTTCTAGATTGAGAGGGGGAACCTGGGACCAGTGCCCTGGCCTGGCCATCAGGGAAGAATGAAGAAAATAAAATGGAATAGGAAAATAACAAAGAAGAACTGCACTATAGGATGTCATGAAACAAGGATTATGACTATGAGTACCCATTTTTTGTCTGTTTTGTTTTGTTTATTTTTATGTCACCGTGGAGAAGTCAATATTCAGCAAGGTGTGGCAAGACTGAAAGGCATGAACAGACTCCTTAAAACAGCAGATAGGTTACTTGCTTTCTAGCAGATGGATGATTAAAGTGTCAGTATTTTTATACCAAAAAACTTTATTGTCATTTTTTCTGTTTTCATGGAGAATATTTTTTATTTTACCCTAAAGAACAATCTTTTGACAAATCTGCTGACTTTCCAGTAATAGCAAATTTTCTTTGGGGAACGTGGGGAGGGGCCGGAATTAGAGGAAGATGAGCTCCTCCTGGGGTGAAAGCCTTGCCGAGGTTGGATGGCACGATGTTAACTGTTCCCAGCTTTAATGGCAAACTTTTACTTTTCATTATTTTACATGAGATTCTATCAAGTTTTATGTCAGACTCTTTTAATCTTCCATTCTAGGAGAGAAAGAAGTTTGGCCCCCTTGGCTGGAATATCTGCTATGAATTTAACGACAGCGACAGGGAATGTGCTTTACTCAATCTCAACCTGTACTGCCAAGAAGGAAAGATCCCCTGGGACGCACTGATTTACATCACTGGTCAGTATCCGCACGCGGCCTGGGAAGTTGCTGGGGCACCCCAAGACGGCGCCCTTCTCCACTGGTGAATGGTGCTGATGATGACTTCTGACGTTATCTTCGTGATTAGGAACGTGTGATAAAGCACATCACGAGAATATTTACACATAGAAATCTGGGCAGATGTTTTCCCCAACAATAATAATAGAGAAAATTACACACGTCTTGCTACGTGCCAGGGACTATTTTAAGCACTTCCCATATTTGCCTATTCGGTCCTCACAACGGCCCTGACAGCTGTCAGTGTCCCAGATAAAATCCTGCTGGGAACACTATAGCGGTGAATTGTAGCAGTCAGTCTGGGGTTTTTTTCTAAGGAATTACATTGCATTAGATATCATTCTGAAACGGTTCCTTCCTATTCAAAATCTGGAGAGGACAATGAAGCAGAGTAAAGGTGACTTCTCTGTGGAAATGGAGACAGTGTACCAATAAGTTTTAATTCTCCCCAGTTTCTGTGAGTCAAGTTCTCTATTTCAGCTCGGATCCGTCTTTCCTCTCTCGCTTGCTGGCAGTCATTTCTAAGGTGTGTTCAGGGTTTGACTGTCTTGCCACGAATGTTTGGTTCCACTTTACTCATTGGCCCAACACAAGCGCAGTTCCATGCACGTGTGTATGTCTTAGAATCCTGTTGTCAGTGAAGGAATAGGACTCGAAGTCAATATTGTGACGCAAAAGAAAAGAACGAAGAAATACGTAAATAGATCTCAGTGACTTTAGTTTCTGTTATTTGAAAAAGCAAAACTATTAGGGTAGAGTACAAATTTTAGATCTTTTCTGCTTTTTTTAAAATTGACTTTTATTCTCTGTGGGGGTGTTGGTGGAAGGAAATTCTGATGTACTCTGCTTTTTCCATCTTTAGTAGCAAGTACACTTGTACATAAACCTATTCGAATTGAGATATGCTTACCAATTTTTAAAAAACGAAAAAATAATTTATGTAAAAATACAAACTCCTTTTCAGGTGAAATTACATATGGTGGAAGAGTTACAGATACCTGGGATCAAAGATGCCTTCGTACAGTCTTGAAAAGATTTTTTTCTCCTGAAACTTTGGAAGATGATTATAAATATTCTGAATCAGGTGAATGACTTTTGAATATTATGAAAGATGTTTCCCAAGCAGCTATTGTGAGCATCTTACGGTTTTCCATCCAGTTTTCCAGTCTTCACAACCCAGTATCCACCCCTATGCTTCACACCTTCAAAGCTTGTTTGATAGTAAAAGCACAAAAATACATATTATACAGTTAGCCACTTTGAATTATTTCTGTGTTAAAGTTGACTGTAGTGTGTCTAATGTGTTTAAAGCTTATAGTCTAGTACATTTTGAATGTAATTAAAGAAAACTTCCAATGAGGCAAATTGAGTAAAAAACAGATCTATGAGTAGGCAATAGTTTATTATGGGTCAGACAGAAGTTAGATGAAGGGTTCTGAGTGCTGATCAGGAGGGAGGGAGGGAGCAACCTGATTTAGCACAGAAGGGGCTCATAAATCTACCACTGAGCTGGAAGAGACTGATTAGATTCAATTGATTCAATTTATGATGAACATTTAAAATTTTTTTAATTTATTAAAGACACATTACCATTAATCCCCCCACACACACTTTGAACACACTTATCTCGTCATTCCTGCCACTTCCTGAAGCAGTTCAGGAATCCTCTGTTGTGTCTTTATGAGATGCAATCAAGAACTATGGTGAGTGTTGCTGCTGAGTGCCACGCAATGGAAGTGCAGGCTTGTAAAAAAAAAAAAATTGCATTGTGTCTTCATCCACTTTACTCACTGGATCTGGCACCATGAGACTTCTGGCTCTTCTGCAAAGTCAAAATGGCCATGAAAGGTAAACATTTTGAATCAATTCAGGACATCGAGGCAGTCAGACCAGTGCAACTAAAGACACTCACAAAAGAGGAAATACAGAACTGCTTCGGAAAATGGCAAGAACCCTGGGGTAAGTGTGTTTGAAGCAAGGAGGAGTATTCTGAGGGGGATTCATGGCAATGTGTTTTTTGCTATAATATTTTTCCTTCATACCTCACATATCCTATCATCACTAGCGAAAATTGAGTGATCTTGGATTCCAGTGTTTTGCAAATGTAACTTTTGGTTTGAGGAACTAAAGAGGGTTGTTTAGCAAACAAATGGGCATAAATGTGGAGGCCTTGGTGAGGCATAACTTTCAGCAAAGTATCCATATGTTCTCAGAGCTTTAAATTTTCTGGAGGAGGCATCTTGAAAGGTTAGGACGCTAACCTTATGTTCAAGACCTCAGGAAAAGGTAACAAAACGACACAGCAATGAAAGCAAGGAGGCTTAGGAACTAGAATCTCTTCTCTACAAACAGCCACCAACTGAATGAGCCAGAGAGCAGACAGCTGTGGGGGTACAAAGCCAGTCCATTTGAGATGTGTCTGTCTTCTGTGTTTTTAATAACAGGCATCTATTTTGCACCTTTGGCTGACAGCCTACAAGAGTTTAAGGAGTACATTGAAAATCTGCCTTTGATAGATGACCCAGAAATTTTTGGAATGCATGAAAATGCTAACTTAGTTTTCCAGGTATGTGACCTCTCAACTTAAAATATACGGCTTATTTTGTGTATATGAACTCAAAACATCATTGTCAGCTCACTAGTTCTCTATTTATAATAATATCCTTAAGTAAACAAAAGCACCATTTCACCTTGCCTTCAGCATTTGTTCCTATTCAACCCTGTTTCCTCTGGATCTTCCCTGAAATCCTGTCACCAGCCACCCCTCCATCTCCAGGCCTCTACCTAATATATAATCAGCCTGCTTATAGTCCACCGGAACACAGAGATTCAGACAATAATACAGCCTTTTCTCTCCCTTCTTCCTTCTCCCTCCCTGATGGCACAGTGGCCTCATGTCACACCAGCTCTCCCGGATCTATGTATGATTAGATCCTGGTAGTACAGTTACAAATGTCCAAAGCAAGTAAGTTAAAACACTGCTCACTGAAAGCATGGTTGCAATGCCAGGCCATGGCAACAGGTCCAAGGAGCAAGCTGGACTATTTTACTCCCCTGTGCACAATCTGCACACCGTTACCTAAGACTGGTCCAAGCTCCTCAGCAGGACACTGGAGAGTCCCCGTGACCAGGGCCTGCCTGCCCTTCCTGTTTCGCCATCCGCCATGCACAGGTGTCCGTGCTGAACCAAAGCCATGGAATGAGACGTGTCCCTGGGATGCTGGAAATCTCTAACAGTTGAGGACTAGACTTGGCCTCACGAGGCTAAGGGGACTATCTTTCTTTTCTATTTAGATTTTGCCCCCTAAGAGTTAGAGGGTGAAATCTCCCCAGATATGAGGGAATTCGTGCAGAACGACAGTGAACCTCTGGAAAAACCCAGAGGCCAGCGTTTGCATACGCCCTTCCTGTTCTCATGTGTTTAGGCAACCATGTTCAGGAGCAGGAGTCCGCTCCTGAGACGGTATATACAGATGCTGGGGTCAGGAAAGCCTCGCTCTTTCCTCTGGAGTCACTGACTAGGACATCATGTATCTTCAGCCATCTGCGACCTTGCTCGTGACACCCCAGCCCCTGCCACCCACCACATGGAAGAAGCTCCTCCGCCATAAGAAGGGGTGAGGGCCGTGCAGAGAGAAAGAGCCAAGCACGCACAGGAGAGTGCCGGACCCACCGGGCCTGTGTAGGGAGGCTAAATTCCATCTCGGTCGTCTCAGGCTCCAAGAGGGTCTGAGGATTAAATTGACAGAAGATAGATGAACAGGATAAAAACTTACAAATTTAATGTAAGCTCTATGTGACACCATTAAGGAAAAGGAGGTTCAAAGGAGCGGTAAAAACCTCATGCTTCTCTATCAGGTTGAACAAAGAGAAGCGGTTGTGGGAAAGTGATTGAATTATGTGTGGAGGCTAAAGAAAGACAAGAAGCATCTAACAGTCTGTTCGTACGGCATTCTCTCGGCTATGACTGCCTCTCGCAGAATGCTCCTTTCCTCTTTCACGGGAGTTTTGAATCTCCTATCTTCTTCCTTGCTGTCTTCCAAGAAGCCTCCATTTAGCTTGAGAGAGCCCTTATGTCGAAGTGGCTTATTTTGGAGTACCACGGTCTGCTGTCCCTTACCTGAGACACACATTAGGTTAGATAATTCTGCCTCTCGCAATCTAGGCTTAATACAAAGGATGTAAATTGTTTCTTCCTCCACCCAGCAAGTTGTACTAAGATAGGGATGCTTATCAGAAACCAACAAAGGCCAGGAAGGGGCAGGGAGGGAAGGGGTCTGACATCCAGTGTGCACCGTCTATGCGGCTGTCTGAGCCCCTGGCTCCTGCATCCCTGCCATACTGCCAGAATGTCCCTTTCTAACAAACTGACTCTGAACAAGCTGGATGTGATAGGAGCAAGTTGTTTGAGACTAGCCTTTAATACCCTACAAAGAAAAACCAGATAACAAACCAGAAGGTCAAGGCTGCTGTCCCAAGCATCAGGCTCTTCTTGGACAATGGAGCCGCGTCAGTCATCTTTATGAGCCACCAAGCACCTCCTAAAAGTGTCCCCATGCCTGACAGTACTGCTCAGGGCCAGCTGCTGTACAGTTCGAATCGCTGCTGGCTAAGGAGGTTCTCTTGCTGAGGGACGGTGCGGACCCGAAGTGGGGGAAGCCTGTGCCCCCTCATCCCACTGAAGAACCTTTGCTTTCCTGAGGAGGAAGAAGGAAGAGGAAATGGTGCTTCTGAAAACAAGGTTAGAGCCAAGCCAGCCGAAACAGAAACTTTCTGAGCATCACTTTCCAGGTTAACAGATGTCTGGGTCCTGGTGCCTCAGACGCAGCCCATCCATCCCACAGCTCCGTGGGGCAGTCTACCCGCCACAGAAGGCCAGTGGTTCTTTGATAAAGAAGGAGATGAACCACTTTGCCAAGCTCAGAGAGCCCAAGCTGGAGTTGCAAACAGGATCCAGCTAGAGAAAGTCAATGAGATCATCATTAGTGATGGAGTAACTTTCATCTTCCTTGTTAATAGGTGAGCATACAGTGGGAATTATGCACCAGTATAACTCCCAGGCATTTGCCAAGCAAGATGAATAAGCCCTAGAGGTCTGTTGTATAACACTGTATCCAGTCAGCAGGAATGCCTTGCATACGTAAAAATTTATTAAGAGGGGGTAGATCTCATGTTAAATGTTCTTACCACAACGAAATTAAAAGTCCTTGATTTTGACAACCTCCATTAGTTCTGTGAGTAAACTGTACCGCTACACGTGACTTTGAGAATTTCAGCCCTCACCATTCTGTTGCTTACCACCATTACAGTACAAAGAGACCAACACTTTAATGAACACCATACTCGAGGTTCAGCCAAGATCATCTGCTGGTGGAGAGGGGAAAAGCAATGATGAAATTGTCCAAGAACTTGTTGCTTCCATCCGGACCAGAGTTCCAGGTAATAAATAATTCCTGGCATCTGTATATTATGAGAATTTTAGGAATATATTCAGAGAATTGAGTGTTACACATATGTTCAAAGCTGCTGATTATGTAAACTTTATTTAGAGACCTCTTCTGGCATGAAGGTTTCCATTTGTGGTCTAGAAGCCTGCAGCCAGAAGCGTTAGGAGCAAACTGGTTTAATAACCCAAAGTAACTTTAACCAGACTCTGTCCTGAACTTCCCTCCACTTCCTAACTCCCAAGTCTCTAGAACTGTGTTGTCCAAGACGGTAGCCTCTTGCCACATATGGCTACTTAAACTGAATTTTAAATTTATTTAAAATTTAATTTTTTTCAGTTGCACTAGCCATATTTCAGGTGCCACCATGTTGTACAGCATGGGGAGCATTTCCATCATCATTTAAAGTTCTACTAAAGGAGCCTTTCATGATTTTTCCCCATTCAAGAGAGATGGCTAAATTATTTCTGTCATATTTTCCAGTAAGTT
This sequence comes from Hystrix cristata, assembly GCA_004026905.1. NCBI lineage: Eukaryota > Metazoa > Chordata > Mammalia > Rodentia > Hystricidae > Hystrix > Hystrix cristata. The sequence continues at coordinate 9,686 of PVJO010025024.1, forward strand.
AAGGAATCATCCTGAATGATCACACAGCATCCACCCTTACTCTTCTCTTAGACTGGTCATAGGCTTAGATTTCTAGGTCTCTTGTTCATGGTTCTTAGATATGTCATAATAGGAAAAAGAAAATTGAGGCAGAGAAAAAGCAGTGGGTGAGTCCTGCCTATACGCTTAACGTCCCCAGAGAAAAGGAGCAGGTGACCTCAGCAGAAGTCAAATGTCTGCCTACAAGGAACAGCCCTCAAAAAATATCTGCTTGCGTAGAGAGTACTGTTGATGTTGAATAACTGCTGATTCAGGCAGTTATTTTAGTAAGCAATTTCTAATCAGTAAATATAAGATGGAGGGCCGGATGGGAAAGGGACGGACGGATGGATGGATGGATGGATGGATGGATGGATGGCTACAGAGATCATGAACTTGTCCTGAGGAGGTGTAGCCTAAAAGAGACTACAGTCACAGCTGCTTAATGTAGAGGTTCAGATTCACAAAGAAAAGTCTCTAACACTGAGGTAAAGACAATAAAACAAAGTTCAATAAACTGTTAATTAACACACACACACACACACACACACACACACCCCACACATGATTACACAGAAGAAAGCAAAAGTACAAAAAGAAGGTTACATCACCAAATTGGAAGAGCACCGACTCCTGAAAATCCAGCGCTGGGAAGTCCCAGAACAGCTTTCAGGGTCCCGATTGGGAAGGGTCCGGGTATAGCATCCTCTTCATGGGTGAGACCCCAGAGTCCCCCTGCCAGGGACACCCCTTAAATAGCAGTTGAGACAAAAGTAGCAGAGTCCTAACTGTGTGCGTGACCAGGGGCGGAGAGTTTGCAGTCCCCCGGAGCTGGCCAGGCACCCAAAGGCTGCACACTTCTGCACATCTAGATAGATGTTTCAGACAGACAATGTGCCTGGGTGCGGGCAGGTCTCACGGGAAAAGCTGCTCACGTCAGGATGTTCTACCAGACAGCAGACAGCTCCATGACACTGCTGTGAACAGGGAAGCTCCTTCTGCATTTAACTTTAACCCTTCAGGAGGCTTTTCTCTCCAGCAGGCCATCTGCTGAGCCTGAGGGGCAAGGATGCAATTGGCCCAACAAGAGAACTGAGGGTTTGCAATGGCCCCTGAGGGCATGGTAGCCGAGGAAGACCAGACACATATCACCCCGGCTCTGCCCACCAAGACATTGAAATAATCCATGCTGCTGGGTGATTTTCCTCCAGCAGCCAGACTATAAACAATTAAGAAGGAATTCAATTCATATATTTTGGAGCCACTTATTTACTCACTCTTTCTTCAGGTACTCCAGGATTTTATAGTCCATGTGGTTCTTCATTTGAGTCTTCCTTTGGTGTATTATAGGGAGAAAGAAGATCTAAATTTTCCACCCGATTTGAATCACAGGCCTCTTTAATAATTCAGCCAGTTCCTCTGAAGAATGCTTAGTGACTTGGGGTAAATGCTAAACCTCTTCTAGTCTCCCACCATCAGCCCCTCCTCTCCTAGATGCCATGCAGGCGTGCAGAGAAGAGCAGAGCTTGCACACCAGTATCGTAGAGAGAAGACCCACGACCCCTGGGACCTTCAGTCTCTGGAAGGTCCTTTGTCTATCAGGGAGCTACTTTGCCCTGCTAGCATTTTCCACCAAAGTCTTCAAGTGTGCCTGCCATTCAGCCTAAATTATGTACGCTTTCTTGTGCCCACCTGCCAAGCCTCCTTATCCACCGGAGAGACTCAAATTCCTCTCAGATTTGCAAACAGCATTAAGTCACGCAGACTTTCCTCTTCGTCCTCTTCCCTCACAGCCCTTCTCCTCCCCACCACAGCCACTGAGAGGGAAAGGGAGCAGGCTTCTCCTTCTTCCATTTGTGTCCTCCTTGTGCCTTTACACAGCCAGCGTCTCTCTGCATTACTTAGGTCATTAAGGACCTCCCACCTCTGCCCAGAGCCAGAGGCCACCAGCTCAAACCAGCACAGAGGAAAGTATCCGTGGTGAGAAATGAAATGCATTGACTTCACAAACACACACACACACACACACACTCATAAAATTTTCCCTGATACACATGAATTCAGCTAGATTTTTCTGTGCTCACTCCTGTATAAACACAGGTGAATCACCAAAGAGTTCTAAATAATAGAAATGTTATCACATTTAAAGCCCGTGTGTGTGTCTCTGACTTGAGTAATGCGAGAAGTCGGCTTTAGAAAGAATGTTAAGATAAGCACATGCCAGTAGCAGTGCGATGAGAACAGAAATCTGTGGCAACCGATCTGAGGAGATGGCTGCGTGTGTTTCAGAAAAACTGATGATGGAGGGCGCTTCCGAGAGCCTTTTTGTCAAGGACCCTCAAGGACGACTGAATTCCTTGACTACCGTTCTCAGCCAGGAAGTGGACCGGTTCAACAACCTCCTGAAGTTAATACACGTATGTGAGCTCATGTGCGCCCTTGCTCCGGGGGACTGTGTGGCAGTACGAGTGTGCTCAGAGTCTCCAGTGCCCATCACATCACCATTCCCATTCAGACGTGCTGCCAGCCCCTGAAACCCGGCCTGAGATTGAACCGCATCTCCATTACTGAGACCAGGTTTCCTCTTTCTGGTACCGACTGAGTGAATATGTGACCTTACACACTCCAGACTCATCATTATCCTAATCTACATATTGGAATTACCACTGATTCGCCAGAAATTGATCAGGCGCTTCAGTACTCAGTCAAGAGTGCGTCTGCGCTGGCTCCCGATGTCTGGTTTGCATGTAATAATATAGTCTTTATAGAGAACAGAGAAAACCAAAGTTTCTCCTAGTGAGGGCTGCAAAATGCCTGCATTAGAGTCCTCTGTGATATGTGCTGTCCTTTCTGGCTGGCTGTCTGTCTTGGCCCTGCTTGAGGCCCTGCTTCCTGCCTTCTGCAGTGGGTGACTCCTTAAGCCTGTGGGGGCGAACCTATGGCACGCGTGCTGGAGCCCGCGGTTTATCACTGAAAGTCCTAAAAGGTTCATCATCGCTGCATTAGCCAAATTAATTAAAGCCCTTTTTTTTCCCACTTCCTCTTGTAAAAAGAAAAGTGGGGAGGAGGGGACCAATGCGTTAACCTAAGAAGGAACAGACAGATAATGAGCCTTATTTCTTCCATGCATCACCTGTCTCTAAGACTATGCGTGCAGGGTCCTGGGTTTTATTTTGGTATTTAACCAATAAAAATTTCGCCTCTAACATCTTCCTTATGTTTTCTCAATACGTGAAAACTTGGCCCAGCAGGGCCATCCCTAATCCATCTGCACTCCCTTGGTCATTAGCCAGGTGGCAAATGTCACCCCGTACTGCGAGTGGGTGCTGCCAGCCCAGCACCTCCCAGGACTACTGCCTGCCTCTGCCTTCTGTTGAGAGGAGGAAAGGATAAAGGTCATGTTTTAAGGAAGTGTTTCCAGTACTAGGAGACTCTCTGAAGTCAGCTGGAAGTTCGTCTTATCTAAGAATCTCTCCTTTCTGCTTCCTTCCTGGAGGCTGTAGGGAGCCCTGAGCAGCAATGGCCGGGGGCTCGAGGTGGTTCTCGCCCACTACACACACGTCTCCAGGCCCTATGGTTCCCAAATCACTATCAAGCCCATTTCTCCTGGGCCTGAAGGAGAGCTAGATGGTGGCTTGTCCAAGCCCCTCTCCCTCGGCCTCGGGAACATCTCTCCTGTTTCCCTTCTTTTCGTTGCATTGGCCTCTCGTTGAACAGCCTGGCCCTTCTCCTCCGCCCAAGCATCGCACCCTGTGGTCACACACTGTGCAAAAACACACGAAATCTTGCAGGGTCTGGCCCAGCAGACAGTGTCAGAGAGGACGAACCCAGCTAGTGGGCCCTTCGTGAGTGTCATGCATGACTGTCACCTACCCTTGGTGACTGCGGCTGCAAAGGACACCAATCCTTTTGTTCTTGTAGACTTCTTTAGAAACCCTCAACAAAGCCATTGCTGGATTCGTGGTGATGTCGGAAGAAATGGAAAAAGTGTACAACAGCTTCCTCAACAACCAGGTTCCTTCTCTGTGGTCCAACACGGCCTACCCTTCCCTGAAGCCGCTGGGATCGTGGGTCAAGGACCTTATTCTGAGAACTGCATTTGTGGATGTAAGAAACTTGGCTTCTCAGGGGGTGTGATCAATCTAAGACACATTTGGCCTTTAAAGGCCCCAGGAAACTCTGGCTAACAGACTTAGGATCATCGAGGGATCACCTGAGGCCAGAGAAACAGAAACTTCCAGAGCAGCATCACTTTGAAAGTCTTATGCCGATCGTGTCACTGTCCCGAGGCAGCTGGTTCCTGGGGTTTTAGCCATAGTGCACAGGACCCTGCTCGGAAATACAGAACCTATCTGACATGGTCCCGAACAGCCAGATGTGCCTTTGTTACCCTCTCATCTATCCTGGTACTAATCGGGTTCTGCTGACACACAGAGGTGAGGAGGAGGGACAGGGCAGGCAGTACAATGGGGATGGTCACTAACTCAGGGCCAGCTTCAAGTCTGCCTCCCAAGAGGCCTCCAAAATGTCACTCTGACTTAGATGGCAAACTCCAGCTCAGAACTAAATTGATTCATGATACAATGTCTCTCCTTCAGTTGTGGCTCAAGCGAGGACAGCCCAAATCCTTCTGGATCTCTGGTTTCTTCTTTCCTCAAGGATTTCTAACAGGTACTAGTGCTTTCCCTGGAAAAATCTCGCAGGAAAGGTTGTGCATTGTTACACACAGGGCTTCTAGGAGCTGGAGAGAGAGCACAGGAGCTAAGGGCCTGACCATGGCGCTGCTGATTATGCAGCAGTCCAACAAAGCCCTGCTCTTCCTAGATACTGAGGGGAAAGGGTGGCAGAAAGAGCAGATGTCCCCCAGCAACCTGACTCCTGCCTCTCTCAGATTACTCAAGCGTGGGCCCTGCTGCATACTGGAACACGCGTTTTGTCACTCAGTTCCCCATGTGGGCCATGCTCAAGGCCACCACCCGCCATCTGCCTGCACAGGCCCCAGCTCTGAGCAGCCTCCCTCCCTCTAAAACGTAGTCTTAATGTCCTTCCATCAGCCCTTGAGAAATCTGCCTACAGAGCCCCAGAGGGGCCATGCAATGGGGCTGCTAGCTGCTAATAGCCTGTCCTTAATTTGTCTCATTCTTAATCCCTAAGAAACATCCCAAACTGGGCAAAATTCTACAGTTAGGGAGATTTGACCCCGAAACTTCCTTTATGGGAAGACCATACACTTCAGAATTGACCCTCTTTCCTCCTCTTCCCAGGCATGGCCAGCACTTGTGCATCGCTTGGGTCCTCACCTCCCAGTATAACCCCCAGCCTTCCAGTCTCTACGTACTGACTCCACATAGTGTTAGCATCCGGCTTGTCCATGGAGAGGAGGCTCTGGTCCTGGGGCGGCCTGGCTGGGCGTGGGGTGCAGTGTGTGTGGAGTAGCAGTGGCATTTGGAGGACCCAGCTTTCTGGTTTTCACGTGTACAGGAACTCTTCAAAACCACGCTCGGAAATACAATCTGCCTATAGACGAGCTGAGTTTCAAGTACAACATGGTTCCCACCTACCGGGATCAAGCCGCAGTGATAGAGGCTGCCAAGACAGTGCAGTTTGGACAAGAACTGCCCATGGACCTGGAGGTATTGCCAACCTGCTCTTACAGTCCAGAAGTTTCTGTCCCATAGTCGTTGAAGAGTTCAGCAAATCTCCCTCACCCCGCTCCACGACCACCCTCCATTTACAGAAGGAGGGGAAGGTGGTAATCACACCCCAAAACAAGCTCCCCGCTCAGCAATGACTGCTAGGGCACGACATAAATTTATTCTGATTTATAGAAATATTTTTCCAAGCAATACTGTTTCATTTCTTTAGGTACCTATGGTAACTGTATCCATCTTGCAAAGGCAATGCAGAAAAACATTAAAAACAAGGGTTTCAAAATCAAAGGAGTCTGAATTTGATTCTCCTCTGACTCTTTTACTCTCTAGCTCTGCATGCTGAAACAATTGCTAACATGTCTGCACATCAGTATTCTCATCTGTAAAATGGGGTTGATAGCAGCAACCTCTGAGTTTAGTGCGACATGAATGAACATCAGCCATATCGAGTGACCAGCATGTGGTAGAATAAATTACTAGTATTTTTATACTATATTTGTCTTATGTCATCCATTTGGCTGCCTCCCAGTGGAATCAATAAGCTAACTTTACACATTCTCTAGGTATAACCATGTTAGATAACTGTCAGCAACGCACTTAGAAGCAGTGTAGACGGCTGAATGACACGGTTCACTCCTCTGGTGTAGCGGTACTCAGTGTGCAGTGTCAGCGTCACCTGCAAACTTGCCGGAAATGCAGATTCCCAGGCCCGTTCACCTGCTGAACCAGGAACTTTGGGCTGGGACTCTGAAATCTGTATTTTAACAAACCTTCAGGAAGTTCTGAGCCCACTAAAGCCTGCAAACTACGGCTTCCACACGGGAGTGAATATCAACCCGGCTGCAGATTAGAATCACCGGAGGAGCTTTTCAAAACTCCTGTTGAGGGCTGGGGATTTAGCTCAGTGGTTACAGTGCTTGCCTTGCAAGCACAAGGTCCTGAGTTCGATCCCCGGCACCCAAAAAAAAAAAAAAAAAATTAAAAAAAAGAAAACTCCTGTTGCCAGGTTACACCCTGAGTACATGGGCGTCTCCAGAATGGTGGTGTTATTTTTTGAAGGCATCACTGTTTTTTTAAGATCCTCCCACCCCGCCATGTTTCTAGTGTACAGCCAGGAACGAGCTGCCCTGCCTAAGCAGAGATATCCATGGGGCACAGGTGGTTTTCAGTCAAACAGGCACAAATTTACATAGCTGCCCCCCAAACAGGAAGCTCCATCCCACCCTGTTGTACGCAACAAACAGAAAGTTCAGGACACCAAAAAACAAAGACCAGGCAAAAGGAATGTATTCACCTTACAGTGTGCTACATGTTACCCAGACTGCCCAGTCCTTTAATTGTAGATGTGGGACTCCACTTATCTACAGATCAGGCCCAGAATTAGCCACATTCATAGTGTTTGAGGAAGGATGGCAGAGATGCATCCATGAAAACATCCAGACACAGGACACTAAAGAATAGGATCTGTCTGTCTGTCCATCTGTCTGTCTGTGCGTGTGTGTCTCTCTCTCCTTCCCTCTCTCGCTCAGCATTATAAAGTAATCATAATTTTTAATGGAAAGAAAAAAGAAAAGAAAGGAACTTCCTGAGGCTGTCTGTATTTTTAGTTATTGCAGATTTAGTTATTGCAGAGGGCAGAGGGCACTTAGATTTTGAAAGACTTCGCCCTCTTATCCCAGCCACTTCCCAAGAGAAAGGGAAAAGTCATTACACCTCGGTGTCAGCCAGCGGAGGCCTACAGTGAGTTTCTGCAGGGCATCCTCTTGGACATCCTGGCAGGGTGTGAAAAGTATGATATTTAGCATCAAACTAAGAAGCAAGTATTTTACCTCTCAGAGCTTTGGGGTGCTCCTCTCTGAACTGTAATAATTGTGATTTTGGAGTGTTTTTCAGAGCTGCCTAGTAAGGATGTGGGACACGGGACATGGCCCAAACTGTTGCTCCCCTTCTTCTCCTCTGACCTGGAAACTTGCGGGTGTCTTTCAGTTGCCCTCTCCTGAGGATGGCGTTCTTGTTCACGGGATGTTTATGGATGCTTCTCGGTGGGATGACAAGGAGATGGTCATAGAAGACGCACTGCCCGGACAGATGAATCCCATGCTGCCTGTGGTACATTTTGAACCGCAACAAAACTACGAGCCTGGCCCAACACTGTACCACTCCCCGCTCTACAAAACAGGGGCCCGGGCCGGAACCCTCTCAACCACAGGTAAGGACACTGTTAGTGAAGTTTAGTGCCAGTAATAACCAAACAAAAACTTCAGCTGAGCCCAAATGAGAGCTGTAATGCACTGAGGGAGTTCTTGGGTCAAGTAACCGCTGAAATGTATAAGTGTTGTGAATTGTATTTGTTCTGAGTGTAGGTTGATATTATAGTTTATATATATGTAATAGATTGATATTATAGTTAAACTCATGAGGAGAAAATAGAGTTTAATAAGCAGAAACTTCCAGTTTCAAAAGGATGGACTGCATAGACACTAAAATCCCTCCCTCACCAAATCCATTTTGGCTCATCAAAGAAAAGAGAGTTTAAAATAAACTAATAAATGGAAAGCCATGCTGCAAAACTCTGTCCCTGAAACAGAGATAGAACCCTTAAAAAAGGAAGCAGATAGAAAGAAAACCACCTCAACAGATAAGCTGAGCGACAGCTACAGAAAAATCCCCCAAAGTGATGGGGGAAAGTGGTGCCGTGGAAAGGGCAGAACCTCCAATGTTTACCCAGCAGGCACCCAGGAGGAGACGGAATAGAAGAGGGGGAATATTTGGGGGAAAATAATAGCTATGACAGTGGTATTGTGCTTATGTTTTAAGAATCATGATTTAAAGATACATACTAAAATATTGTATGTTGTCTAGTATCTGTTCAATATAGTACAGAAAGAGTAAAGTATGGGTGATAAGATTGGGAGCAAGGGGTTGGGGATTTAGCTCAAGTGGTAGAGCGCAGGCCTAGCAAGCACAAGGCCCTGAGTTCCATCCCCAGCACCCCAAAAAAAAGAAAGAAAAAAAAAAGATTGGGAGCAAAAGCTTAGAATTTATCTATAATGTTTGGATTTTTCATTAAAAGAAAAATATGTTCAAATGTTAGATCATAGATCACTGCATTCTTAAAATTTCTCAATACAGAAAACTGGAAGCACCGTTCATAGTAATATAGTACCAAGTCTAAGCCGGATAGATACAAAAGGACCATTTGTTCAAAAACCTTCATTTTTTTTAAAGTGTAAAGCTGAAACCTATAGAGAACCATTTGCCCAACATCTTTAGAGGCAGTCATATCTGGAACCTAAGGGATCTTAATGCTCAGTATCTTCTCTTTGTATCAGAGATTATTTTTTAACTAACAGCTTCCCTCCTCCCCCGCCCCGTATCCTTACTTAATTAGGACACTCAACCAACTTTGTGGTGACCGTCCTCTTACCATCTAAGCGGTCCAAAGACTACTGGATCGCCAAGGGGTCCGCTCTGCTCTGCCAGCTAAATGAGTGAAGAGGGCCACTTGGCCCAGAGATCAGTCCTGATTTGGAAGTGGAGGCATGGGGCTGACTAATGTGTATGTGAGCAAAATAGTGCTACACCGGATTTGACTTAAGGATAGTAAGTGTGGTTATGTCTCTTATGACCTAAAATAAAGTGTTTGGAGTTCTGCTTTCTCTGGGTAATCCAAGCTCTGATGTAGAAGCTGTGGTTTCTGCATCCACCTGTTAGACCCACTTCCCCACCCCACTGAGAGTCAGGTGGCTTCCCATCGGTAACTTGCTGGGCCTCAGGACTTAGTTTTTAGCTGCCCTACCCCTGAAATACCAGGGGTACAGAACAGAACAAAAGTGGTAAGATGTGGCTCCTGAGTGCCATCACGCTACACTCAGTAAGACCAGGAGAAACCTCCTGGGCCCCAGAAATCACCAGGAATGAGTCCACAGGAAATCCCAGGAAAGGAAAGGAAGCCAGAGCAAGCAACTCACAGAGTATGTAATCAAAAACACTCTAAACTAAACTGGCCTCGCCTGGTCCTGGACAGCCCTTACAGGTTTTTGTGAGCTACTTGGAGGCAACCTTGACACAGATGGGAGCTGCTGACGGGGGCGACAGGAATCGAAGTTCCCATTTCAGACACAACCAGACAATCCTATGACTTACCTTATATGGATCCTCTGGAAGATTTTGTGTGGAAGACATTGCCAATAAACATGTGAATAATAAGTAACAAGACAGGAGTGGGCAGTTTGGAGGTCACTTCCTTGCACAACATCTCTGACACAGCCCACCCGTTCCCCCAGTCTCCAGCACCCACATGTCGCACACACTCACGGGACACACGGAGCACCCTGATCACCAGACCTTGAACAGAGATGTGAAGAGACAGTCAGGACCCAGAGTTGCAGAGGAGGGACACAGGACCAGGAGGGAGGAAGTAATAGTGTTCAGAGAACACGAGCAAGAGTTATTTGCCCCGTATATACACATCATAAAAAAGTCTGCACAAAAAAGCATTTAATTATTTTTTATACAATTCATCATTTTCATACAACGCATTATGTGACAAAACTGCACACCTCCACCCCACACTGGTGGATAACCCAAGTCCTTCCTTAGGAAGAGAAGAATCACCAATGCGTTTCTTCTCCTGCATATCAAGGGTGCCTATCAATATGGTGCATATCGATGTGGAGTACAGGAATCGCCACCCTTCAAGCTCAAAGAGTCAGCCTCTCGGCCTGGTTTCTCCAGTCATTAAGAGGGGGAAGCATCCTGTGTTTGGAAAGCCAGTACCAGCAACCAGAATGCAGGATCCGGAGAGACAGGCAGGCACTGCCAGCCACTATCTGGGGTGAGAACGTCTATGGCGAGGGGGCTGCAACTCAGCAGAGATATGCCTGCCCAGACAGGAAGCCGGAGTGGTGGGACTACCGCACTAGGAGGCAAAGACACAAACAGAGTCTCCAGGGAAAACAGAAGCCACTGGACATTCCAAGGCCCCCAAGTGCCCACCACTTCCTTTCATCTCCCTTCTCTAAAGAAAGAAATGGGTGTTAGTACACTAATAGGCTTCTTGTATCTTTGGCCTTCTTTGGTGTCTTTGGTTATTGCTACCAAATTTTAAAAAGAGAGATAGAAAACATGAGATTAGCAGATTTGGTTCTTGACTCAAGGATTCTGAAAAATTTCGGTACAAAAGGCCCAACTCTGAGCTCACTAATCATTAGCCTCTGGGCAACCTGAGGCAGGAACCCTCCTCTCTGGCCGCCACAGAACACAGCTATGTTGCCAGGATTCCTTCCTCCCAGGGCTCCTGCCTCTCTCACTTGCCCTTGGTTCATGCCAGGTCAAGAGAACACAAAATGGCTTCCTCACCGGACTGTGAGCTCCATGAAGGTAGGACCAATATCTTTCTGGTTCACCCCACAGACACAGAATCCAACACCACAGCAGACACACAGGAAGAGCTCAATAAACTTGGATTGTATTTAACTGGATCCTAGATCCCAGCTTCTCTGATGTGGTTCCTCCAGCGGCCTTGAGCCCTGTAGCTCCAGGCTCCTCCATCACTGCTTGGTCACACCCTGGCGTTCTTTGAGAGCACACATTCTGCCGTCCCCCAAACACACCCATTCCTACAGTTCTGCAAAGCTATGGAATTCTCCCAGATCTGCAGTGGAGAATGGCCTGGAGGATGAAGTTCTTTGCAATCTTCATTCCTGCCTCATTCTTTCTTTTTTGGAGAGGGGGAGCACTGTAACACTGAGTTAAATCCCCAGCCCCTCATTCTACTTTTAAGAGACCCATCCACATGCCCACATTTATTCTTTAATCAGTATAAACATGTAGCTTTTGCACCTCCTTGAAGCAACTACCTTAAATCTAGATTCATCTCTGTCACACGGACAGCAAACAAGTGCCTGGGGAGGTTGCTCCATGGCGGGCAGGCAGGGGGTGGGGGTTCTGGGTCTGCTCCCCACCCTACTCCCAACAGCCTCCCCGCGACTCCAGGCAGACCCACAAGTCACTGAACTGCCAGAGGCACAGCCTCCGATGCAGGCACCGCCTCTTCTTCCAAAACTTCTGCTCTTCACCCAGTAAGTTGGTACTTCTGGGCAGGAACATCTGGGGAGGCTGCTGAGTGCACCGCAGACATAGCTTCCAGAGCAAGGACGGCGGATGGGGCGTGTTGTGAAGAAGGCCTTGTGCTTGTCTCTCTGTTAAAAGCGTGGACAGTGGAAGTATTTTGGGAGGATCACACAGCATGACTCCCTCCCAGCTCTTACAGCCCAGGACTTGAAGATAGCCGGACAACATGAAAGTCCAAGCCTACCAAGGAGAACAATAGTCACCTGGTTCGTGAGGTCACTTTGAGAATTGATCACTTTCACACCTCAGTTTCTCCCTCACATATCCTCACCGTACTCTCTCCAAATCCCCTCGCTTCGGGGAGAAAGAGCCAAGATTCTTTTTAAACTGCATATAATTGTTGCACCTTGCCAACAAAAGGTCAGCACCGTCTAGAAACTCACTGAATATTATAGCATTTGAAGAAGAGTGGGGAATGTTTAAATGTCATTTGCTTTTTTTAATTTTTTTTTTCTTTAAGTGGCCCTTGACCATGAGAGTCCCTCTGTACCGTCTGAGGACTCTATCTAGAAGGAGGTTCTCGGGTGATTTGTAATCTCCCCATCCCCAGGCAAAAAGCTCACAGGTGAGGCTTTTAACCACCTCGCCCCAGGGCTGCCCTTAAACCGTCTTTCCCAAAGGGAATGTGTTTTTCACAACCAATAGGGAACTCAGACTTGCTTCTAGTTCTAATACAGTGACTAGACCCCAAATGCCTCTTTCAGTGAAAAAATAAGCCATAAGAAGGACTAAGTTTCTTCCTACAATAGAAGTTCTGTCAAGGGTTTGGTTGGGAGAGGGAGGAAGGGTGCAGTAAGAGAAGAATTCAGACACTAGAGGTCAGTCTCCTGGTCTCCTTTGTAGGCAGTGAGAGGCTTGAAACGCATCATCTGCCTGAGGAAGGGTGTGCCATATTTGGGGCTTTCCTGCTCCAAATCTGTGCAGCCAGGCAGCATGTGTAAGAACTGTTACTCTGATTCAGCTTTGTTGAATCATCTACCTGCCACAAGCTGACTACAGCTCTGAACTACAACCCAACAGAACCTGACAGGTAAGTTACTATCAATGGTCCTATGTGAGGAAGGGAGGAGATACAAGAAAAAGCAAAAAAGAGAAAGACCTAGGCTAGGCAAATGTAGGCAAAAAGGAATTCCTCAAGTGGTAAGGGAAGAATAAACGGGCCCTACTCTGATCCTGAAACTAAGGACCCCAGAAACATAAAGTCACAGCTAGAAGGTTCCTGGAGAACAAGACCTACTCTAGTCACTGCTATCTCCAGAGCCCAGCATAACGCCCAGCACATAACTGTGACACCACTTAGATGAACCCTTCATTGTTCCAACAAAGAAACTGGGGCCTCTGGGAGGAGGGTACCCTACCCCAAGGTTCTGCATGATTCAGGTGGCCTCACAGAAGATTCAGGAGAAAATGATCAGACGATACCCATGCCCAGTCCCTCTGCTCAAGCACAGACTACATCTGTGAGATCCTTGGCCTCCATATGCCCCAAACAGGCTGGTATACATTAAGCACTCGGGAAACGTCCGTTGCTTCAATTTACCAAAGAGCGTAGCCTTAAACTCACTGGAGCAGCCTTCTGTGAAGCAGCAGATCTCTGTGGGAGGGCAAATCACAGCTTTCTTTTCAACTCACAACAGACAGAAGACCTCAAACTATTTATTAAAAAAAAAGAAACAAGGCCAAGGATTGACGACCAAGTGAATGACCCTGGTGGAGGGAAGGGGAAGGCTAAGAAGTTACCTTTACTCTTCCTGGCTTCTTTTCTTTTTTCTTTTTTCTTTTTTCCTTATATTTGTGAGCTCAGCAGTGCTGAGGAGTCATAATGACCACTTTATAACTGAGGAAACAGAAGAGCAGGAAAATAAACAGGCTTCCCTGAAG
>PVJO010025025.1:0-23366 GCA_004026905.1 Hystrix cristata
GGCAACAGGGGAAAGAGAGGGGAAAGGGAAAATATGGAAAATGATGAATAAACCTGCTGTAAATAGGGAGGGAGGGAGCAGAGGGGAGGGGCGGGGGAGAGGGGGGAGAACCAAGATGCACCATGTATAGGTACAGAATAAATGTAATGAATGTGACCATTGTATGTAGAATGTACCAATACATGTTCTTGGTTTAAAAAAAAAATAAATTGAGTGCGTGTAACTGGATATTTAGAAAATATCAAAATGTAAAGATATTATCATTTCTCTATAACGATGATAAAATTATGAATAAATAATTAAAATTGCAAATAGGTAAGTCAAAAGAGGATACCGGATAACGACTATGGTTTACAGAGCTGAGGTTTCCTTTAAGCTGCAAAAGGAAAACCTTTACACAAGTATTTTTAAAATCCACATTGGAGGTGCAAGTTTTCCACTATTAAAAGCATTTTAAGGAAAAGTCCACGTCATAACCTTCACACATCTATACATTTAATGTTAAATGATTTAGGAATTATAGATCTATTCCACCCCCCTTTTTTTAAGCAACCCCCCCAAAAAAAACAAACCTAGACACACAAAACGTTACCAGGAAGGGGAGATAAATTAGCTGGGTTTCCCCCACCCCTGGTCGCCCACCAGCTTTCCAGCGGTTCCCGCTGAGGACCAGGATGCGCGGCACAGGTAGGCTGCCCATGCCCAGCGGGCTCTGCGCTCCAAAATTAGCAAAAGCAATTACTCTTCTTCTCGCAGCGCACCGTGGCCACGCTAATGCACAACCGCTCACCCACATAAGCACCCGAGGGGGCGGGGGAGGAGAATTAAAACCAGGACGCGCGTCTTATCTGGCACAACTCGGGACAGCGTCGACGCTGCCCTAGTCCCAGGCTGGCACAAGCGCTGACCGCAGCCTCCTGGGAGCTCCAGAAATAGCGTCCCGAGACCCGGGGTGATGGAGGGGGTGAGTCAGAGGACCCCAACCCCAACCAGGCCCCTGACAGCCCATCCCACAGCAGGGCGAGGCCCGCATCCCGGCCTGGCGCAGCAGCGGCCGGACCCTGGATGCGAGACTGAACCGCTACGCCCCCTCCTCGTGCAGCTCGGGACCGTGAGGGGGCGGGAGTTCGCGCCTATTTCAGGGTTTGGGGGAGTTTCCCACCGCGAGTTGGCGACGTTACCTCAAATTCTCCTCACGAAACCACTTCCCCACCCCCACCCGAGGAGGCACCCGCGCTCTAGCTTGTTCCTAGGGACGAGCTCCTTGGTTGCTAGGCGACAGTTACGTCACTTCCGGCCGTTGGGGGCGCGCGCCGGGGGGCAGAGCCCCGCGCGGGGATCCGCCCACGCGGCAAAGCGGAGATCCGGGTGCTGAGCCCGGGTCAGAGCCCGGAGATACTGGGACTGTGACTTCGACTTAGACGCGGGACGGTTACCTTCCGAACGTCCGTCCAGCAGTTGCAGTTTATGAGATACTCTACGTGATTAGCCGCTAAATGTGCTGTTTTATCCAGCCATCCATTCATTCACCAGCTGTAGGCAATAACTTCTTCGTTTAAGGCAGGGCCTTCGGGGTTTGAGATGAGGAAGCGTTTGGCCCAGTCTTCAAATTTAGATTCTTGATACAAGTATCTCCAAACTAGGTTATGCATGGGGACAGTTGAACAGAGTGTGGCAGGATTAAAAGGAAACACATTCATCATCGAGCTCTCAGCTTCTGTGTCACATTATTGGGCCACATTGCTGCAATGGGAATTGATTTTTTCAATCCAGTAAATTTTTTTAATATGCTGAGAGCAAGAAACGAAAAAAAAAAAGTAAATGACTTAAAGCTCCACTCGGTCTCCAAGGGGCTATCTTTGGGCACATGCAGAAATAAATGAAGTCTTCCTTGTCTTTCTAGAGCTCGCGGTTGGCAGGGAGGCCTTTGTGTCCGCATCACCGATGAGGCTCAGAAGTTACTGGAACAGGGCCCCCAAAACTGCACTGGCTGTTTTGGGGGAGACCTTAGTTGGTGAATAGTATTTTGAGCTTATCCTTATTAGACTGGAGACCACCGTACTTTGTGATATCAGATGGCAATGAAAAGAAAAAAAAAAATCATATTCCTCTGACCCTGAAAAGAGAGCTGACTGCTCAAACATCTTAGGAGAAACCAGCTACAGATAATGTCATCAGAGTTACAACGACCGCGAAATAATAAATTGCAATATTAGGCCTTTCTTTTGTTTTTGTTGTTGTTGTTGTTGCTTTTGGTTTTTCGAGACAAACTCTTACTATGTAGTTCAGCCTGGCCTTGAACTCACTGTGTAGCCCGGCTTGGCCTCAAACTCACAGCGATCCTTCTGCCTCAGCCTCCCAGAGTGCTGGGATTATAGGTGTGTGCCGTGGTCCTCAGCTATTAGACACTTCTTGCCTGCCTGGAACTGTGCTGGCTGTTGGAAGTGCAGTGGCAGGTGGGACTTAGCCTGGCTCCTGCTCTCCTGGAACCGATTGTCCAGTACTGGAAGATGATTAAAAAGGACTGGGCTTGAGATAAATGTTATAATAAGAGGGTCCATGATGACAAAGCCTAGATAAAGGGTCTTAAATTCATCTGGGGAGATGAAGGAGCCATACTGAAAGGAAAGCATGCATCAGATACAGCGATGTCTAAGAATCAGTAAATTAATCAAACAGGAAAAAAAGAATTTTTCAGGCAGAGAGAACAGTACATTCCAAGACAGGTCCCATTGCTGGCTGCCGTACCCTGGGCACTCGGAGAGAGACTGAAACTTTTCCCGGCTCACTGATGCTCGCAACCAGTTGGGGGAGGTCAACAGTTAAATACTTGAAAAATTAAATAATTTAAATAATCCTGGGAGAAACAATAGCAGATCATACAGGAATTGTGCACTGAATTGATCCTGTTGACAGTCTCAGGAGACCTCCTGGCTGCCCAGTGTCGAATCCTGGGGCTGCCATGGTGCGGCTGTGAGGGATTTCCTCATGGCACCGAGCTCTCTTGCCTGTGGTGTGTGGCTACAAGAACAGCTTCCTCAGCCAAGCCAGCTCCAGGATTGTGCGAGCTGAGCCAGGTGAAGCTCTCAGAGCAGCACCTGACGCTGGGAAGCGCTGAAGGGCTTTGACCTTTTTTGATTTTCTTCTTTTCAAATGAGATGGTTAGCTTTGCTCCTCCTATGAAGCCTGAAGATAAAGGCCATAGGAAGATACTGTTCTTCCTGGTCCTTTCAGTTCCTCCTCCCGCTGCTGCTGCTGCTATATACACATTGCACTTGGCAGTTAGGACCGTGAACCCGTGTACATTCCAGGACACAAAATCCACTCTTTGCACCCAAACTTCGATGGATTTTGTGTTTAATATGGTTGCTCTGGAACACAGGGGAGAATGTCAGGGCAGTCAGCATGCTTCTGGGGGTCTCTACATTGAAAGTTTATGTTCCAACTTAGGACTGACAGAGAGAGAGAGAGCGAGAAAGAGAGAGAGAGATGTACTGGGCTTCTGCCTGTCTCTAGTGCCCAGACATGGGCCAAAGGAAGATTTGCTACCATCCTATGACTCCTTCAAGATAAAACCTTGGATGGATTCACTGAGAGCTCTGTGAGGAAATTCTCAGCAATAATTTCACAATGGGGAGGGATTGCTGGCTCCATCTCCAATCACTCTGTTCATTCGATGCTATGTTGAGTCTCCTATGTAAGCACCCCATGGTGCCTTTTGGGTGAACTGTACTTAATATTTATTTATTGATGATTGAAACAGGGTTTCTCTAGGTAGTTCATGTTGGCCTTGAATTCACAACAATCCTCCTCCCTCGGCCTCCCAAGTGCTGGGCTCACAGGCGTGTGCGACCATGCCCAGCTGACACACCCAGCTTTTCTTCAATAGATGGGGGAAGGTCCAGCTCCATGTGACAACAGCCACAAGCGCCCAGCTTCTACTCCACTCTTCTTTTCAACAGCTTTATTGAGATATAATTCACATGCATCTAACTCACTCCATTAAGTGTATAACTTTTAGCATGTTTACAAAGATGGGTAAACATTACCACTATCTGATCCCCATTTTTATTATCATAAAAAGAAACCTGTACCTTTCTGCCATGACTCCCTTCCTCCATCCCCAGCCTCCAGCAACCACTAACTTGCTTTCTGTCTCTGTGGATTTCCCTCCTGTGGGTATTTCACATAAATGGAATCATAAAATATGTGGCAGCTGAGTGCGGCGGCCCACACCTATAATCCCACCATTTGGGAGGCTGAGGCAGGAAGATATGAGCTTCAGGACAGCCTGGGCTATATAGTGAGTTCAAAAACAGCATGGACCATATAGCTAGATCCTGTCTCAAAAAACCAAAATGAAACAAAACATGGCCTTTTGTGCCAGGCTTCTTTCACTTGGTGTAATGTTTTTAAGGCTTATCCATGGTGTAGCATGTGGTGTTAGGGGAAAATAATGTTCCAGTGTGTGGCCAGACCACATATTTATATCTGCTGAGTGATGGACAGTTGGGCTGTCCAGTCATCACTTTGGGACAGTTATGAATAATGCTGCTGTGCACATTAGTATACAGACCTTCACCTCCTGTGGACAAAGATTCAACTGGCTGTGTCAGCTGAGCTGCCCCTTCTAATCTCCATTTTAACTATTCTGCCAGCTCAGCAACCCCTATCAAAGTAGAATCTTTCCTCCAATAGTTTCTGCAAACTCCAGGGCCAGTGCTCATTGGCTCCGAGTATGTCAAACCATTCTTGAATCAACTGCTGCAACTCTGATGGCCACAGTAGTAGACTGAATGAGGGCGGGTCTCCAAGAGGAGGCCAGGTTCGTCACCAGAGGCAGAGGTGTTATGTGGTAACAACAGGTGGCCCATAGCTTGGTCAGGGAAGGCTATTACACCTTGAAGGCTGCATTAAGAAAACCAGTACAAGAAATGTGCTCCCCCGATGGTAGGGAGAATCTGTATCAAACAGAACCTACTTGATTTCCACCACAGACTTCAGCCCTAATGTGGGCCTCCCTCACGGGCCAAGAGAAGTCTTGGGATGGCAGCAGATACCCCCCAACGCCACCCCCAGTCCCCATGGAAATCTGAGGATGCCATGAACGCCGTGTCGCCAGCCCCTTCTCATTCCAGAACTTCCAAACAAGAACTTTCCTGTGCACAGGACAGGGACGTCAAGCCAATTTTCTCTTTTGGGTATTAAATTTAGACCTTTCATCCTGACTCTAAGATATTTCTGGATCCTGCACGAGTATTCAGCGGATGCCAGTTTTCAAGCTGCTGCCCCATCTGGGGCAACTCTGCATGCTGCCCACATTATCTTGTTCTTTCAAGACTGGGAAAAACGACCCAGGCACAGGAACGAATTCGGAAGTGGGTTATTCGCTCTCCATTAATTGTCGTTTAATGCCTCCGCCATCTAGGTTACTTGGAGAGAAAAGAAATTAAATGTGAATGGAAACCCAAATTGAGGTTTGCAGAAATCCCAAGTTGTTTCTGATCTGGCAATTTAATTTTGTGGGTATGTTTGGTAGCAGAATGTGCTTTCTTAAAAGACAAAAAGGTAAATAATATGTGAAGCATTTGACTAAACGGATGAGATTCCAGACTTACTAAATGCATGCCCGGTACTATGTTTTTCCGAAATAGTTTTTTTAATGGATTTTGTACTTGCAAATGGACTATGGTTTTCAAAGAATAGAACTCACTGATGAAATTAATAGGCAATATAGACCAGCCAAAATAATATGCAGCTCATATTGACTCTTTGGTTATCTATATGGATTGAAATTCAGGATGCACCCAAATCACAGCCATGTTATCATTTGCTAAGTGCATGCTATATATCAGGAGCTTTGGTAAATATTTCACATACGTGTCAGAATTTACTCGAATGATAATGTCTGTGTGCACTCCTGTTTCCCCCTTAAAACAATCTCCACTGTGTTGGGGAAGTTAGCTGACTTAGCGAGACCCTGTCTCAAAACAAAAAATATAAAAAGGGTTGGGGATGTAACTTATTGCCTAGTTCCTGAGTTCAATCTTCAGTACCACAAAAAATAAAGCAAAATGAAATTTTAAAAAATGAGAGCGTGGAGGAGAGATGCTAAGAACACCCCAGGGAAAGAGACACAGGTTAATAAATCCAGGACAGCCCCTGAGAAGGCAGAATCCTCCAAGGAGGCCACACCACCAGGCCAGTGGTTTCCAGTCTGGCTGAGGCTTTATTTGTCCAATGCCTGGCCTGGAAGCATCAGTGTCATTGGACCTGGAAGGACCTGGAGCCTGGGATGATGGATGACTAGGCAGTCGCCAGGGAGGGCAGTGAGAGGTGCCCCTAAGCTTTGGAACTGCGAAAATGCCCAGGGCCTTGGCAGCCCTCAGCCTGTGTGTGTGGTGTGTGGGAGTCTCTGTAATGAGATCCTGTTTCTCTCTAACCCAGTAGAAGGGGACCTCAGAGTTGGATATCAGTCGATTATAAACTAATGTCACCCTTCCTACAGATCTGAGTCGTGGACTAAAATCGGTAATCTCTGTTAGTATCCTGCCAGGGTAAGGACGGCGCACTCTGGACACACAAGGAGAGTATAATAAAGGACCATGTATAAAGGTGTAGGCAGGGGGTGGAGATTAAGCTCAGTGGTAGAACGCTTGCCTAGCAAAGCACAAGTTGGATCTCCAGCACCACCCCACCGAAAAAGGTGTGGGCAGTGTTCAGGTGACCACAAGGGAACAACAAAGGCAGTCATCGCTGCCCCAGAGCCTAAACAGGAAGAGAAAGGAACAGGCAGCACAAAGCAAGGTCTCGCTATGTAGCTCAGGCTGGCCTCGAACTCCTGGGGACCTTCCTGGTTCAGCCTCCTGAATGCTGCGATCATAGGCACATGCCATGATGCCCAGCTTTGCAGACTGATTCTCTATGGGTTGGGTTTGCCAACGAAGTGATGGGCAGTAAGGCCTTTTGAGGGTGTCCACCCTCTCTCATGTCTTCCCCTCACTCTTAGGTAGCTGCTGTTCCATAGAGTCATCTCACCCCCTGTACCTACATCATCTCATTTAATCTTCACGGCTAACGAGTCTGCAAAGACCTTCTACACGCTTTCCTATTTTATGATTAAGGAAATTGAGGCCCAGAGAGCTCACTGAGGGCCCCAAATCACAAAGCCAGCAGCTGGCCAAGCTAGGATTCAGACTCCAATCTACTTGATTCCAAAGCCGTTTTCACCAGCCAGCTAAAATGCCTCAGTACCAGCTCAGCAGAGCCTGAAAGAGTCCACAGTCAGCGGCTAAGGAGGGAGGGAAGGGATGCTTTGCCCAGAGGCCCAAAGCCGGGGGGCAGCACTGCCTGACTCTCCCTGCCTCCCAGGCTCTGCCAAGGAGCCTGGTCTCTTAGCTGGCTTGGGTCAGCAGTTCAAAATCCAAATGCAAACCCCAGAATCAAAGCAGGGAAGATGGAGCGAAAACACTTGGCCAATGATGGGAAAAATGTGTATTTTCATTTCAGATGCCTTTCAAGTGCTTTTTTTCTTCCCCAGCTGAATGCTGGGTGTATTTATAGAATTCAGGGGGAGTATTTAAGGGTAAGCGGCAGTGGAGCCACATTTAGGGCCATCAGGAAACTCAGAATCATGCAGAAAAAGGTTGATGGGAGGGGACAAGAAAAGGCCAAAGACAGCAGGGCATAAGTGGGTTTTGTCCTTCATGTTGCCAAAACCTTTTTATCCTCCTGGGCCAGCGATGTCTGTGATTGTGCCTTAGATGGAATTATAGACTCAACATGATGGGTAAGGGGGTGAATAGGTCAACAGATCACAGTGTATACAGGTGGTAGAAAGGGATTCAGATATGAAATGAAAAGGAGTCCTGATAGGTGCTACACTGTGGACAGACCTGGAAGATGTTATGCCAAGCGAAAGAAGCCAATCACAAAAGAACACATGTGGTTTGAGTCCAGTGATGTGAAATATCGAGGCTCAACAGATCCAGAGAGACAGAAACGCAAATTTGTTGCCCGTGGCTGGGTGGAGTGGGGAAGACAGAGCAAGTGCTTAGCGGGTATAGGTTTCCTTCTGGGGTGTTGAAAATGTTCTGAAAATAGAGGTGATGGTTGTGCTATGCTGTGAATTACTAGATGCCACTGAATTGTTCCTTTTTAAATGGTTGATTTTATGTTATGAGGATCCCGCCTGATTTAAAAATAAAAGATGGACAGCCAGGGCCTGGGAGGTCACCCAGCCCACTCCATGTCCTTCAAACTGTTGCTCCCTGAAGCTGAAGTCGCAGGTGCTACGTGGCACAGGTCTGAGAGACCTCTGTCTCTGTCTCATCCATCCCAACCCTGGCTTCCTTTATGTTGCTCAAACACACCAAACCTGTCCCTGCCTCAGGACCTTTGCACTGCTCTATCTGTAGCCCGGCCTTCTTTTCCTAGGTTTCCACAAGCCTGGCTTCTTCTCCTCATTCAGATCTCAGCTCAAATTCTTCTTTATCAGTGAGGTCTTCTCTGATCCTCTTAAAATAATGACCCTTCCAGTCATTCTCCAGTAGTGTATGGTGTACGTTGTGAGTCATGGCCTCTTACAAGATACTGAGGACAGTTTAGTGGGTCTTGGTTAACGTTTTTAAAAATCCAGTGGAGCTGGGCAACACCTAACAGGGCTGGATGCTTTAATAAGTGCTTGAGTAGATTGTTGTTGAATCAGCTATCATTTCTTGGGTGTCGAGCATGGAAAAGTATTTTTTAACGTGCTCTACATATATTGAAGCACCTACTGTGTGCCAGGCACTATTCAAACCACTTCTGCAACAATAAGAAATAAAAGAGACTATAATTCCAGCCTCACAGGGTAGACTTCTAACATGCCACAAGAACAGTAATGAACAGATTTGTGGACACTCTTTTTTTTTTTTTTTTCTTATTTTTGGTGCTGGGTATCGAACTTGGGCCCTGTGCTTGCAAGGTAAGCACTTTAACCACTGAACTAAATCCCCAGCCCCTGTTGACACTCTTTTTATGTATATTTATTAGTTTTTTGAGACAAGGTCTCGCTATGTGGTCCAGGCTGGCCTTGAACTCACAGCAATCCTCCTGCCTCAGCCTCGCAAGTGCTGGGATCACAGGTGGACGCCACCACATTAGGTTTTGTTGATACTTTTGACAGAGGTGGAAACTGACAGAGAAGTCAGGCACCTTGCCCAAGGTCACACAGCTAGTTAGTTCGCTCTGACACTGGATCCTCTCTACTCTGCTGGAGATGTTGAGTTTTGCCCAAGATTGGCCTCCATGGTTGCAGATCTCGATTCCTGCCATCGCTTCTCAGAGGATCAAACTTGTCCCTCTGGGAATCAGGCCCAGAGCAGCGGGAAGAGGCAGGTCCTGTGACCCCAGAGTCCCTGCCTTCCCCAACTTGCCCCTGCCCAACTGTGTGACAACAATCACCACAACGACTCACACCTGGGGTGTTGCAGATTTGAGCCACCGATCTCAGTCACCCCCACTGTCTTATCGGCATGTGACATCCCCAAGTGGCTGGGGCCAGGAGGCCGGGCAAAGAATGCAGGCTGAGTAAAAATAAACCTGCCACATTCTTTGGCAGCCCCCTGCCCCTTCCCGCTCTGCGCCATCCAGGGGCAGCAAGTGTGCCAGGGGAGGCAGAGGCGGGAGCGCTGAGTGGGGGAGCTAGTGCCGCTGCCCTCCAACCCTGAGAAAGTGAGAGAGAGAGAGTGAGGGAGGGAGAGAGAGAGATCGCCTTATATGGGAACATGCGCAGACAATGTGTGGCAATGGCTTCGAGGGCAGCAGAGGTCAGATACCAGACAGATGGAAGAAATTAAACATGGGACAGAGCGTGTTCCTGGGCCCTGAAAACAGCTCTTGTTTCACAGTGAGGCCACACAAAGCCTGGCCCATTTTCTTTTTTTTGCCTACACTGAGCAAAAAGATCCTAAACTCTACACAACTTTGATTCTGGCCCCCGACTCCAGCCCTTCCTTGGCTGGCAGAGGTCTTGGTCCTTAAGAGTCATTTCCTGGATGAGCCAAATTTCTCCTCACAAATGAAAAGGAAAAGACCAGGCCTACAACTCAAGTTTCCAATGTCTCTCCAAAGCGCATCAATCAGAGCTTTGCAAGTGCATGACCTTTCATCTCTCATTCATTTATTCAACAAACTGAGCCAGGGGCTGGGAAGATGACGATGGTGATGATCATAGTTATGATTCACTGATTTGCACCCATCTGATAAATATTAATTTACTTAGCACTTTCCATGCTGCAGTCATTGATGATGCAGAATATTGGTCGCGAGTATCTGGTCCCCGCTGGGTGGAGTTAATTTACGAGGAGGAGAGAGAAGGTAGTGATGGCAGACATCAAAGAAATGATCCCTTTGGTTCTCGTGACACCGCGGCACGTTAGCTACCACTGTCGCTGCCCTGTAACACGGGATTTTTCAGCCTCAGCACTACGGACATTTTGGGCTGGATAAGTGTCAGTCATTGTAGGAATTTTAGCAGTATCTCTGGCTACCCATTAGATGCACGTAGCAAGCAGTCCTCTTTCCTCCCAGTTGTGACAAAAGGACATCTCCATATGCTGCCAAATATCTCCTGGGGTGGGGGGTAAAGTCGCTCCCCGTCGAGATCACGGATTCAGCAGATGGCAAGCAGAGGAGCTTCCAAAGGTTACACCACTGGAGAGGAGGGCGAGGAGGGCTCACGCTCTGGCCCATCTGATTCTAAAACCTGGCTCCCAACCATGATGCTGCAAAACTATCTCCTTACAATACACGGTTGGGTGTTTGTATGGTTATAAACTTCATTATCTCTTTCCACAAAGTAGAAGTCCTCTGGTGAGCAGGTGCTAATCGGCCACTGGGGGAGGAACACCACAAAGTAATTGGGAGGCAGCAGTGGTATGGACAGAGGGTCTTGACACCTGGGAAAGCTGAGAAGAGAGGGGTGGGCGGGGCTCAGCCAGCAGTGCATGCTGGGAACCTTCTGGCCAAGCTGCTGGGGTGCCTGAGCCCAAGGTCCCTGGAAGAGGAACCCCAGATCAGGCAGCAGAGGGACTGCACTAGGAGGCCCACCGTCCCCAGTCTGGAGAAACAAGGCCTTAGCGTGGACTTGGCAGATCCAGAGGGGTGGGACCCAGGGCTGCCATGGCCAGCGCTCAACCAGGCAAACTCCCCAGAGGGGGCTGTGAGCAGCATGCTCCATGGCTGCCATGTCCTCAAAGTGTCCCCTGTCAGTCACCTTTAGGCAGGGATAAGATACTAGCAGGGACTGGGGGTGTAGCTCAGCAGCAGAGCACTAATCCGGCATCCAGGGCCTCAGTTCCATCCCCAGCACTGCCAGAAAAAGAAAAGAAAAAGAAAAAAAAGTCATGAGCCAGCAAGGCATGGTGGTACACACCTCTAATTCCAGCACTCTGGAAGGTGAGGAGGGAGAATTGTGAGTTCAAGTCCAGCCCGGACAATTTAGCAATTTAGCAACACCCTGTTTCAAAATAAAAAAATAAGAAAAGGAGGCTGGGGATTTGGCTCAGTGGTTAGAGTGCTTGCCTCACAAGCACAAGGCCCTGAGCTCAATTCCCAGCACCGAAAGAAAGAAAGAAAGAGAGAGAGCTGGGGATGTGGTTCAGAGAGAAAGCCCTGAGTTCAATCCCCAGTACCGAAGGGAAAAGAATCAGCAGTGGCAGTGTGGTGGGTGCCAGTCAGGCTGCCGCTCTTCAGGCGAACGGGCTCTTTTCCTGCACTGCATTGAGCCTCTGGGTTATCACCACAGCCAGCCCTGACTCACGCGTCACGGTGAGCAGCACAGAGCGCAGCCCCGAGGGGCAGCTCACGGGCACGGCTCTGCACCAGCCTTGCTTTCCACGTCTGCATGAGGTGCTCACCGCGCTTGCTCACAGGGCTACTGTGAGGGCTGAAGGAACGCTTGGGACGCTTCGGTAAATTAGGAAACCTGACCACACTGTGTGGCATTCACCGGCCGGAGCGGAGAAGAGACTGCTGCTCTTCACAGGGCGTGTGCTGCCGGTTTGCCACAGTCTCCAGCACTCCCTATTGTCTCTGATCCTGAAGCCAGTATCAGCCAGTGGTTATATCACACTCGGGCTGCCATTTTTCTTACAGTAATATTCCTTAGTCTCACGCATTTATCAAAGAAGGAAAGAGGAGACCAGAAGGCCTAGGATCTTTTTTATTCCCGTCTCACCATTCAATTCCATGTAGCTCCTACAGCACCTGCATTTGCCTTTCTGCCTGCCATGCTTTCAAACCTTTCTAGAATTTCCTGTCTAAAGTCGTCCTTGCTATCTCATTAGAGTCCCTTACAGTTCTAGTCCCTTTCTCAGTCACAAAGCACTAGAAGCTCCGGGTCATTCACATCTTCCGAAGCCTCCAAATGGACACATTGTTCCTTCCTTTTTGGTGGGTTTGATCTGGAGAGATGAAGCAGTTGACTCGAGGCCACGGCTGGTTAATAGTGGCAAAGCTCTCCTGACACTGTCTGATGTTTTTCCATTCCTTGAAGCAACAAAGGGTGTTCAGACTTCTGACTGCTTAAGTCAGACAGCTAACTAAAACTGGCTTAAGCAGAAAAAAAAACAGCTGACTCCTTCCTGTAACTGGAAAACCCAAAGGCACCGTGGACTTCAAGCACCAGAAGATGGAGGAACTCTAAGGTTGTCCTCGGCGCTCTGTCACTCCCTCTCCATCTCTCTTGACTAAATTGGCTTTATTTTCAAGCAGCCACCCTACTCATGATGGCATGACAGCTGCTAGCTGTCATATCCTATTAGCTTCAAAGCCAATGAGAGGAGAGCCCCTCCAGACCTTCCCAGCAAATGGAACTGAGCCTCACTGGTTTTTTTGCGGGGGTAGGTGCTGGGGATCAAACTCAGGCAAGAGCTCTACCACTTGAGCTAAATCCACAATGCCACGCCTCATTGGTTTTGATTGGCCAGATCCAGTCACATGCTTACCTGTGAACCAATCACTAGCCACAGGGATTGGCCAGACTCAGGTCATGTGACCAACTGGTAACCAAGGGGTGGGGTTAGCTGCACCAAAGAGAGGCTGAGGATTGACAGTGGGAAAAAGCCGGGTGCTGTTATCAGAAGAGGGGAATGAATGCCTGCCAACAAAAACAAACAAAACCCCAAAAGACAGTTCTCTGGCATGTCTGCGGTCTCTCTGGTGCATGCCCTTCCTCTCTTTGGAAGGCCATCCTCACACCCTCTTTCTCCATTCAAATCAATGCCATAGTCCAGGTCAAGCCTCCTGGCTTTCCTGGATTTGTTCTTCCGGTAATTCCTAGTACAGAGAGAACCTGAACCATGCACAGAGCACTTCGCTCTGCAGCTGTGGACCATGCGAAAGAATGAGGGGATAATTTGTGAGGAATGCAAGAATTAGAAAACCGTGCCAAGACCTGGAGGAGATAAACATAGTGGTGGCTGTCTTTGAATGGGGGTATGAGGGAGTCTGCCTTGGCCGCTTTAGTCCTTTCAATTTTTTATGTCATAAGGGAGAAAAAATACAGATGGTGATACTGAAAAAGAAGTAATGGGTGTGGCTGGGGATTTAGCTCAGTGCTTACAGTGCTTGCCTTGCAAGCACAAGGCTCTGAGTTTGAGCACCGGCACAAAAAAAAAAAAAAAGAAATAAGTAATGGAAGTCCAGTTTAAACAGCTACACTGGAGGCGAGGTGAGGGCTAGGACCAGGCATTGGTTCGGCTATGTCCCTGAACTTACATCAGCGGGGCCCACACAGAGTACAGGCCAGCTAGAAATAAATCGACAGCATCAAGCTGATGATGGCATTGATTCCCTTCACTAAAGCTGGCCTCCCTTGCCTCTCCTTCAAATTCTCTGAATCCCGTTTTGTGTGGTACCTGCTTTCCTCCTTGTGGCCATGTGGAGACAGCCCTTGCTCTAGGCCCCCGCACTAGAGGGCACATCCTGCAGTGAGTCTGTCTAGCCTGGCTTTCCAACCTCAGCGCGCAGTTAGGGCCAGAGCATGGGAGACTGTCCTGTGCATTGTAGATGCCATCCATGCAGTAGATGTCAGTAGAACACCCCTCCTCTAAAACCGTGACAACCAAAGGTCACCTGGGGGACACAATGGCTCCTAGCTGAGAACCACTGGTCTAAATCTTCATGGCAATCTCATTGTCCCGGCCAGTGATTGGTTCAAGCAGGGCCATGTGACCCACTTTGGGCCAATGAGACACGAGCACAAGTCAGCTGGGGAGGGTAGTCCTTTTATAAAGAGGCACAAGGGAGCTTGTACTGTTTGCTGGTCCTCAGGATTTTGCCTTACTTGGATGTGAGTCTGGAATGCAGCTGCCAATTTGCAGCCACGAGGGGCACTCAGAGAAGGGCAAAGACATCAGGATGAAGGTGAAACCAGCAGGAGAGAATGTGCTCAAGTTGCTGAGGGGCTGCACAAGCCTTCTTGTACTCCGCTTGTTATATCGAAGCAAAAGTTCCCTATGTTCAAGTGTTTAAGCTAATTTGAATCACACTTCTCTGTTACATCATCTTATCCACCTCAGGAAGGCATTGTGCATATAGATCTATTGAAGACATTGTACATACAGATCAGAAAAACATTCCCGACAGCAATTGGGAGGTTGAGGTGAGGGGTACGTTCTGATGGTCCCTTTCAAGAACCACTGCCAATCTAAAGCTATTTCAGTTCCATCTGGAGTTGCTAATAACTGGTGCAGATGCTAGGTGGAGAAAGGGTCTTCATTCCTCTTGCAAAAAAAGGAGCAGTATTTGGACTAGAACCTCTTATATCTCATCATGTAAAAATGGCTGCCCAAAACCAACTTGTGTGGTTGTTAAGCTACTATTTCTGGAAGTCCCACCAAACAGCCTCGGAGATGGAGCCGATTAAGAAAGCACTTAGCCAAAAGGCCTAACTTCTAGAAGCCTCCGTTTGCCCACCTGTAAACTGGGAAGGACAAGCTGAGAATTCCCTGATACTGAGGATCATGGAGTGCTTTGTGAACCATAAAGCACATAAGAGATTATTGACTCTGCACAGCCCAGACCTAGAGCATTGTGTTTGTACCATCCAACTAGTCTAAATTTAAGTGTGGTATGACCAAAATTACCAGTCAAGGGTTTAGATGTGATCTTGGTGAGTTTCTTATGTTTCTAAGGGTCTGTATTCTCATCTGTACACTGTGGTAAGACCTTGTTTTGACTGTGCACTGAGCCTAAAATAAAGCTGTTTGGAAAAGAGTGACATGTACCATTAATATTATTTCACCACAGTTCTCTCATTCAGGGTCAGACAAAAGCCGGCGGACTTCATAGTGAAGGTTAGTGCATTGCTGTCCTCTGCTGGTCAGAATTGGTACCACCGATGGTTATAATAAGGAAAGTGTTCTTTACCAGGGACCCCCTACTGGGAAACTGGGGTGCAGAAAGGGGAAGGGACTTGCCCAGGAGCAGAAAGCTAGCCCTGGACAGAGTGGACTCTCGAGTTGGAAGTTCCTGAATCTTTGTGCTTTTTAGAGGCAGAAAAAATGAGGGCAGCCAGGCATGATGGCAGATACCTCTGATCTCACCTACTCTAGAGGCCCAGACAGGAGGATCATAAATTCAAGGCCAGGCTGGGAAATTTAGCAAGACCCTGTCTCAAAAGATAAATTAAACATGGTGTGGTGCATACGCCTAGAATCCCAGCACTCAGGAGGCTGAGGCAGGAAGATGCGACAAGTTCAAGGCCAGCCTGGGCCCCATAGTGAGTTCAAGGCCAGCCTGAACTACCTAGCGAGACCCTGTCTCAAAAAAATAAACTTAATTAAAAGGGCCAGGGATGTAGCTCAGTGGTAGAACACTTCATTAGCATGTGTGATACCCTGAGTTTGATCCCCAGTACCATAAGAACAAAGGAATCTTGTGTTTTTGAACGCCCAAAATGATATTTTCTGGACAGACACATGTTGATCCATTTGTTGGGGACATTTACACACACCCTGTCTGTTAATTCTCCTACTGACACCTACGTGACCTTGAACCTTGTTCATAACCCTGGGACACTGATGAGGAAACTAAGTTTAAAAAGGTTAAGAATTTTGGCCATAGTCACTGTGAAAGTGCTAATGCCTCTGGCTGGTGTAGGTATCTAAGTGAATTAGGCTTTTAAGAACATAAATAAGGGAAAGCGTATGGTAACAGGTCAGGCTGGACCACTGGCCTCCCCTCTGGGGGATCCCTTAGGCATCCTGCAAAATTGTCCTTCCTCAAGGTCCCAGGGCTGGGGATCCTACTGATCTGGGTTCACACCCCATATTTCTGAGCCCTACCATGTGCCAGGCCCTGACAGGTTTATTATTTCTTCTTAACGGCTTCACTTAGAGGTCATCTTTAAAAAAAAGAAAAAAAAAAGGTCATCTTCTCTGAGAGGCCTTTTCTGACCACTCGATTTAAAATTTCAACCCTCTTTTAAACAACAAAGAATAAAATAAAACTTCAACCTCCCTCTTGCAACTCAATGACAAAAAGACGAACAACCCAGTTCAAAAGCAAACAAGAGATTTGAAAAGACATTTCTCTCAGAAGTTACATAAATGGCCAGTGTGCCTTCTAAAGAAGCTGAACACCCAGCGAGCGCATTAGGGAACTGCAAATCAAAACCACAGAGATATCACCTCATACCTTCAATGGCTGTTATTTCAAAATGGAATCAGTGTTGGGAAGATATAGCCAAGCTGGAACCCTGGTGTGCCGCTGGTGGGAATGTAAAACGGTGCCACTGGTGGGGAAAACGCTTTGGCAGGGCCTCAAAAAGTTACATGTCATGACTTGGCAATCCCAGTCTTAGATTTTTACCAAAAGAGATGAAAACGAGGACTCAAATACTTGCACCCGAATAGTCACAGCATCCTGGAGATGGAAACAGCCCAAGTATCCCTACACTGATGAATGGATCAGCAAAGCCTGGTACAGATGCCCCTCAATCCAACAACAGGGTCATGCTCTGATAAACCCATTGCAAATTGAAAATATTGTGAGTTGAAAAGGCATTTATGGAACCTGATGTATAGAACATCAGTTTAGTGACCAGCACACTGTAGGGTGTAACTGTTTCCCTCCTGATCTCAGGCTAACACAGAGCTGTGGCTCATCCCTGCAGCCCAGCATCCTGAGAAAGGATCCTACCCTGTATATCTAGCCCAGGAAAAGATCCAAATTCAAAACTTAAAGTGTGGCTTCTATGGCAGGTGGATCATATTCATACCATTGTAATGTCAAATAATCACAACCAACCATCATTTTAAATCAGGGGCCGTTTGTGCATTCATACAGTTTGATACTATTCAGCTGTAAGAGGGGATGAAGCGCTGACACATGCTACAACGTGGATGACCCTTGAAAACATTATACTAGGTGAAAGAAGCCAGATGAGACCACACAGTATATGATTCCATATATGCAAAATATCCAGAGCAGGCAAATCCACGGCAATAGAAAGTTGGGCTCGTTTTCTCCTCCTCCTCTTGAAAGGCTGTGCTTCATAAGAACATAGCGCTCATGGAATCTTCCAGAAAAGCTGTGGCCCTAGATAGGGCAAGAATCAGAGTGGTTCCAGGGATCACATCAATGGGAGTTGGAGAAACTTTACTCTTCTGCTGCCCATTTTAGGGTCTTTGTCTCTTAGTTTGTATTCCTGACAGAAAAGTCCCAACTGGCCACGAATGGGTCTTGCTCCGGTGGGTAGGTGTCTTGGTTACTTTTCTCTCATTGCTGAGACAAAATACTTGACACCCAAAGTTAGGGGTAGAGAGTTTATTTAGTTCACAGTTTGTAGAGGTTTCAGTCCACAGTCAGCAGGGTCCAAGGCAGGGTGGCATGGCAGATAGGGAGAAGGCAGCAAGGTAAGCAAGGGCAATTGGGGGGAACAAACATCTTTCTGTCCTTTATATTTTATCCAGGCTACTCGCCTTAGAGTGAGTAGTACAGCCACCCTTAATCCTAGAATCCCTAATCCTAGTATCACGTCCTTGATCCCAGCAGAACTATGCCAAACCAATCAGTGGTGTAATCCACACTGTAGATCACATGAGGCTTTAGGGGGACATCTAGACACAGACCATGACAGTAGAGGTCCACCCTGGTCCAGTGAGCCATGGCAGGGATAGAAAGGTCTGCTGATAGGGGTTGGGGATTTAGCTCAGTGGTTAGAGCACTTGCCTGGCAAGCATGAGGCCCTGAGTTCCATCCCCAGCACCAAAAAAAAAGAAAGGTCTGCTGATTTCAGGTGGAGCTAGGAGAGGAACTTGGGTATGGCAGAAAAATCTGTTAATCTATGCTACAAGGATATATTTGAATATTGGATTGTCGAGCCTGGGCAGGGAGTAACCAATGTCCTTGTCTTCTAAGACCTTATGTCCTATCACCACCACCACCACTGATCATCCTCATTCTCCTCTTCTCATTAATAGTCAGGAGCTGCACTTCCTTGAAGTGTTGTGTATCCAACATGGTGCTTATAATTAGTAATCTCGCAATTCTATTATTGAAAATCAGGCAACCAGAGACCTTTCTAAATGCATGGCAATCCCAGGCACACACGGTTGAAGAGGTGTGCTTTGGGGAAAGAGGGACAATTCTTTACCTTGGACTCAATCAGAGATGCCGGGTGGTAGGTGGAGCTGTAAGGAAAGTACTGAAAGAACCAGGAGGCAGATGCTCAGTGGGAGGCCGTTCCAAGCAGGAGGGGAGTGGGGATGGGGCTGAAAATGGGAGAGTGAGAGCCAAGACACATGTGATTTGATTGACGAGATGGATAGCAAGAAGAGGGAGTCCTGCCAGCAAGGAACAGGCAGGAAGAAGAACAGAGATCTCGCATCCTAGGCTCCACAGCTATCCCTTCCCCTCTTCCAGCAGGGGGCAGAACCAAGGTGCTCTCCTCACCCCTTCTGCTGGGGGCCTCCAGGGATCCTGGGCCTCACTTCCTGTTCCCGTGCCTGTGCCTGTGCCTGCTGGCCCCTGGGCCGCTCTCCATGCCCAGCCTGGTGACCCAACCCTGGTTCCTCCCTGTTCTCTTGGCTTCTCCTTCTGGCCTGGAGCCCTTGAGCTGGACTGAGACCACTCTGAGAAGTGCTGTGCCAGTGACTCAACAGGACAGGCTGCCCAAGCGAGTCACTGTCGTTGGCATTCGAGTAGGTGCGGTTTGGCAGGTCACAGAATGAGGCCGCTTTAGTGAAGTTTGTTTGATTGCAAGCAATAGACCATGAGGGCTTATCATGCGGGTGCTAAGACAGCCATGGAAGACGAGGCCTCAGGGGAAAGCACGATGGGAAGCTACAATCAGGTCAGGCTTCTTTAGGCCAGAACTCGGGAGTGCTTCTCTACTGAGGACCACTCCAGGGAGCCTGGAGTTGGGGGTCTTCACACTGCAGTCCCCCCTCAGCTCTTCACTGTCTTCTTCATTTCATGCCCTAAATGTCCATCTATTCAGCATAAATGTCTTCTGTTTCCCCCTTCTGTTCTCCCTAGCAGAAACCCCTGCTGGAATCAAATGAATGGCTTTTATCTGTGCTTTAATGACAGAGATGGTGACTCACTAATACAGGAAGGAATTTCCTTTCCTGAGGGAGATGTTTTTGGCCCTGGGGTTCAAAAGGAGGTGCTGTCAGGCACATGTGGATATTCTGATACATTAAATAAAAAGCAAA
Organism: Hystrix cristata; assembly: GCA_004026905.1. Taxonomy (NCBI): domain Eukaryota; kingdom Metazoa; phylum Chordata; class Mammalia; order Rodentia; family Hystricidae; genus Hystrix; species Hystrix cristata. The sequence goes on from PVJO010025025.1 coordinate 19,707, forward strand.
GACAACACTGGTTTCCTCAAACGTTTAAATATAGAATTACCATATGATCCAGCAGCTCCACTAGTGGCTATATTTACCCCTGAAGAACTGAAGGCAAGGACAGGCACAGAAATCTGCACTGTTCCAACAATGTGAGGCGCCGGGAAGGGTGGAATTCACAGAGACAGAAGGTGAAGTGTGGGGGCCGAGAGCGGGACACAGAGGGCTGCAGAGGGTTATAGCTTAGCGGGTCCTGAGTTTCAATTTGAGGGGATTAAAAGGTGCTAGGTAGATGGTGCTATGGATTGAATGTGTTCCCCCAAAGTGTATGGCTGGAAATTGAACCCCCAAATTCCTCTGTTAATGGTATTTGGAAGTGGAGGCTTTGGGAGGCTCTGAGGGCTGGAGGAGGTCAGAGGTGGGGACTCCATCACTGGCCTTATAATAAGAGGAAGAGAGGCTCGAGCTAGCACACCTGCTCTGTGTCCTCATGCAACGCCCACTGCCATGCAATAATGCCACAAGGAGGCCCTCATGCCGGGCAGATGCCAGCACCAGGCTCTTAGACTGTGAGCTAAATAGACCTCTATTCTTTAAAATTACTTGGTTCCAAGTATTTGTTATTGCAGCAGAAAATAGACTAAGACAGATTGTGGTGATTGTTGCACAATGTGAATGTACTTATTATTAATCTGTATGCTTGGAAATAATTAAAATGGTTAAATTTTATGTCATGTGTATGTTACCATGATTTCAAAAATATAAAAAATAAAAAGGGGTCGGGGATTTAGCGCAAGTGATAGAGTGCTTGCGTAGCAAGCCCAAAGCCCTGAGTTCGATCCCCAGCACCCCCCCCAAAAAAAGAACATAAATAAATAAATAAATAAATAAGCTTTTGGTTCTGGAAGGTCAGAGGTAGGTAGTCGAACTATCATTTGAAGCATGGCCTTTGTGTTAGTTGTGCCGAAGGAGAAGGTGAAGGAACTGTTGAGGGGGCTGAGAAAGGAAGAGAATTGAGGCTTGGGGGAAGCAGATACCTGGGCCACATGCCAGTGCCACATCCCAGGGCCCAGGTATGGGCACCAAGGGAAAGACGACAGAGCAGGTCTGTCACTTGCTGGACCTGAGACTCATTGCAGCCCCAAGGCAGGCTGCTGTGGGGGTGCAGTCCGAGAGTTGTCTGGTCAGCTCAGAAGGCTTGGCTCTGAGCAAGGGAAAGCCAAGGCCAATGACCCAAGGAACATAAAAACCAAGTCCCGAGATAGGGTAGCTCCAGAGTTAGTTAACATGAACCATAATTGACCCCTCATTCTGTTCTGCCATCCAGAGCATGCGGCATTAGAAAGACCACCTCTGATCGTGTCCCTTTTTAGCAGGAGTATGTTTCATCAGACTTCTCCCTACAAACTTTTCCTCACATTTCAGTAGCTTTCATCAGCTTTCCTGTGCTTGGCTGCTCCGGTCACCCACAGGGAGAAGGGGATCAGCCTGCTACTCCTGAACTGGAGATAAAGGGTTTGAAATCTGAACAAAATCGAGCATTCTGTCATGAAAATAAGACAGCAGGCTTCGAGTGGGCAGCTAGGACTTCCCGCTGCAGCCCAGGCTGCAGACACTGCTGGGGCTCAATGGACACTTGAGAAGGGAAGGGCGATTCTGCCTAGAATCCACCGAGTGAACCAAGTCATTCCCTGGGCCTGGATTGAGTTAGGGACAAAGAGAAGCTTTCTGTCCTGCATTGTGGAGCTGGCAGGGGATGCAAGACGCAGAGAAGGGTGACTTAGAGGCAAAGGGAAGTGGGGAAATATAGTCAGCCTCTGTGCCTGTGTCTCGGGCCTGGCTAGAAGAGAGAGAAGGTTTTGTTCACCCTGTTTCAGGAACAAATGTAGACAGCTCTAATACACATGAGCAACACCAGTGATTACAAATCCTAAACCGGTCAAACCGCTTGGCAAGTCCTGGTGGGTTGCTGGGTATGAAGGTGGAAGGTAGATCATGTGCGTGGGAAGGCCCCAGGCCCCCGCCGTAATCTCTGTCAAGTAGCCTGTCGCAATAACTGATACTCAGCAGCACCCTGGAATCCCTGTTTCCCCGTTGGCAAGCTTTTCCAATCACCATAGCAACTATTTCCAATCTTCTTAACTCACATCCCACCTCCTACCCCTGCGTTTTCCCTGTTACTCTCTGCAGGCAGCTCTGCTCCTATTTCACAAAAAATAGAGGTCATCTGACCAGAAACACCTAGGTGTGTCCAACCTGCAGCCTGTGGGATGCACACCTGTGTTATAACAGAAAATGAAAAAGATAAAGGAAGTTTTATGATTTATATACATTAGCCACATGATATATTCTCTATGCGGCCCAAGACAAGTCCTCTTCACTCACTGCAGCCCAGGCAAGTTGAAACCGAGGGCCACAGGCCGGACACAGCTGACACCTTCCTCCCTTGCCTGTGCTTACCTTTGCCTCCTCCCACGGATGTCGCCAGTTGTGCTGGGCAATAGAACCTTCCATGGTGCTACAGATGTCCTAGATCTTTGCTGCCTAGCAGGATAGCCATTTGTCACACGTGGCTACCAAAACACAGCTGGCGAGACTAAAAACTGCTATTTTCATTTCCTTTTAATCAATTTAAATACAAATAGCCACACAAGAAAGAGGACACACTATTAGACATCACCGGTTTAGTGCAACTCAGAGAACAGCTTTTTTGATTACTGGGGTACTGGGTTTTCTCCTAATCCTCCGACATGACTTAGCAGAAGATTCCTAGCGAGCCCACTGCGAGAATTCTGAATTGGGTGGCGGAAAGGGTTAGGAAGACATATCCAGTGGGAAACGGCTGTGGAGAAATAGAGAGAGGGACAGAGCGTTGCTTTGACATTTTTCTTTTTAGTCACTGCAGTTATGTAGAGAGCAAGCACCATGAACCGTGGTTGAAACTTGGCACACCTGGGGGTGCCAGCAGGGACACGCGTCATTGCTACAGAGTCAGGCCGGAGTCAACAGGGACAAGGAGACCGAGCAGGGGGAAGAAGCGGACAGCAGCCTGGCAGCAGCGGGTGGTGATGCCGCAGGAGAGTTACCTCAGAGGGCTTTTGGTTGTCTTTGCATTTCTTACCTGAGCGCAAAAGGTGTGTACAACCCGAGCAGAACAGCGCCTCACACGCCCCATGTTGTACAGTCCATTTGGCTGCTTCTGGTAGTCCTATCACATTCGCAACAGTTACAAAGCTTTTCAGATCTGACGGGTGTGACTACCACACCCCTCCTCTCTTCATCTGCCTCCCCTGCATGGCTAGTGAACCTTTCAAAGATCCTATTTGGAGTAATCTCTTTCTCTCCTCATATCATACACTAAGTCCCCACCTATCTTTGTGTTTAATACGTGGTTCTACCCTGTTCCATCAATTTATCTGTCATTCTCTTACTAGTACTGCTTTAATCACACAGTTTTATCATTGCTTTTAAGGTGACTCCAAATGCCACCTCCATTCTGTGGTCCCGCCCACAGCCATTTCTCTATTTCTGATTGGACCAGGGATAAATAGCCACCCCAATCAGATTCATGCCCTTGCATTCTGGGCTTGGGCAGCTGATCAGGGTTTGCACTTGAACTGTGGACTCTGACTTTGAGAGCCAACCAAGGCTTCTGCCCTGGGAGAAGCAGAGAACCAGCCA
>PVJO010025026.1:0-23397 GCA_004026905.1 Hystrix cristata
GGTGTAAGCTCGCCCAGATGTCTGTGGGTAGTTTAAGAAGCTTTTGCCAGGAAGCCAGAGTTAGAAGAACAGGCAACAGAAAAGAGTAAGTAGCAATATGGTTACGCAGAAGAGTCTTGAGGTTTCTCAAAAAAAGAGAAAGAAAAAAGAAAAAGGACCACTATATGACCCGATGATCCCACTACTGTGTCTAGATACAATAGAATGGAAAACAAGATCTCAAAGAGATATCTGTGTGTCCATATATTCTGTTCACAGTAGCCGACAGGTGGAAGTCACTTAGATGCCCATTGACAGATGAATGAAGAAATGTGATATATATACACAATGGGGCATTAGCCTTAAAACAGAAGGAAATCGTGTCATATGCTACAATATAGGTGGACCTCGAGGGCATTATGCTGAGTGAAATAAGCCAGTGACAAAAAGACAAGTGTTATGGAATTCCGCTTCTCTGAGGAATCTGAAGTAGCCAAATCCTTAGACACAGAGTGGAAGGAAGGATGCCAGGGCCTGGGGAGTGATTTCAGTTTTGCGAAATGGGAAAGTTCTAGAGATTGGTAGTAAAACAATGTGGAGATAGTTCATACTACTGTACTGTAAATTTGGAAATGGTTAAGATGGCGAGTTCTGTGTTATGCCCCTTTTAAATCATGGTTTTAAAAAAGGATGCTTTTGATCACATGGCTTTTTTCTAGTTCCAGACCAATGTTGGAACACTCGTCCAGCACTGTCAGAGGCCTGCACTGCCCCGCCAAAGCCCACACCTGCCTCTGACTTTGCTCTCAATTGACAGCAGTTCTCTATCCCTGGTCCTTGGTTCACCCAGTTGGGCTTTTGGAGCACCCAGATTTACTAAGGATTGGAAGGAAAAGTGGTGGAAGGGCAAAAGGAAGTCAGAAGCTCTCTTTGTTGCAAGAGAGGTGCAAAAAGGTCCTTTAAGGTCCCTGCCCAATCTTGGTTCCATTTACTTTCCTTTGTCATCATTGAGAGCGTCCTGGTGGTGACCTTTGGGTGGGAACAATCTAAGAAATCTGGGCAGTACTCCTCATTCACCCAAACTCAAGAGGAACGGGCTGGACTCTGGAGAGGGTATTACAGGGTCAGAGAAAATGGGGTGAGTCAACTAGGTGAACTTTAAGGTCTTTTCAACCACAGAGATTCTATTATTCCCCCCAAATCCATTTGTCTTGTATTGCTATGAACACAACCTTTGGGGAAAATGTCTCTGTTGACATTTTATATTTTTCTAAATGTCATACTATTGTCAATTATATATGAAGTTTGTATTAATTTATATGTGGTACGATTCATCCAAAATAAGTGGGGTTTGTGTGTTTTTGAGATTTTCCAACTTTTGATTGATGATATATTAATACTGGTTGCTGTAATAATTTCCCATTTCTGCATTATCTTTTGACTCTGAAAGTAAGAGACACTTAAACTATATTTTGCAGTTAACAGACTTTAAAACCTATTACTAGATCTTTTATTTTGATGTTAGGGACAAACAGATCTTCCCTGACAATTTTATTTTACTTATCTTAACACCGTAATTTATTAACAAAGACTACACTAAGCTAATCTCCCCCAAATGTAATGCATCAAACGCTGGGGTGTTAGTCAAAGAAGACAGTTCCCTGAAGATGGAAATCCCTTTGCAGACATTGTCAATTCTTTATCTGTTTCCATAGTAAAAACGGGTTTTATCTGATTTCTATTGGTATCTAAGTAGCTGAAATTTATACAGTGAGGTGTTTGCTAGAAACTGCACCCATAAGAATTAGAAACAGTTAGTACCCTGTTAGAATATGTGGATTTGATGGGCTTTCCAAGGAATCTCTTTGTGTTTTAAATTTCCTCTTTCTATACAAATGGAAAATGGGTATTTTTAGCATTCATCAGTAGCCTCATACGGGGCACATTTTGGAAGTCACTAAGACTTTAGAACATTCAGCTCTATAACACTTACATTTGTAGTTTTCTAGGCTAAGCAACAAAATTACAACATCAAATCCAAAGTGCCTCTCTCAGTCCCGTATTTGGTTTTCACAGAATTATTTACCAAATGTTTAAGGAGATTTTAAGCTATTTTAACTCCAAATAACTAACCTCAGGTATTTCTTGAAAAGGCTCTGGTGAGCGCTTTCTTGAATGCACCAGATCTACCACTGGATTGTAGGAACCAGCTATACACAGGTAGTGTTTATGCTTGGATGAGACTCCAATCTGCAGCCCACAGCAGAATTACTTGGGTAAACTGCAGGGAAGGGAAACAAATTAAAATATGTTTTCATTACATGCAATGACTTAGTTTCAGCTGGTCCTCAACACTTTTTTCCTTTGAATTGTGATCATTAAAAACACAGTAAGAATTGCTCCTTTAAAAAATAAAATAAAGGACTGGGGATTTAGCTCAGTGGTTAAAGTGCTTGCCTACCAAGCACAAGGCCCCGAGTTCGATCCCCAGTACCAAAAATAAATAAATAAATAAATAAATAAATAAATAAATAAATAAATAAATAAATAAAAAGAGAATATACTAAATGCCTGCAGATGATCCTGGAAGCCAGTTTAACTTTTCATACCACTGTGTTGCTCTATTATAGAGTGGTGACAGCGCATCCTAGAGCCGGACTGCTGGGCCCACGTCTCAGCTCCACTTTTACTATTCATGCAGCATGGGCTGAGTTAACTGAACCATTTGCAGCTTCGTTTCTTCTTCCATAAAACAGGGTATAGAGCATACCTCGGTCACTGAGATGGGGCGAGGATGAAATGACTGTGTGGAGCATGGCCCATCACATTCAGTACACTGGTAGAGTCACAATTTCTCACCTTGGTTAAAGTTAACACACCGAATGAATTCTGTAGTTATCTTTCTAATAATGCCAACAAAGACTCAGCGAATGGAAGAAAAGTGCTTCATTACATGAAAACAGGTGATGTATGTGCCTACCATGAGCAAAATACTACAGTAAGGAGAGAGGGAGAGGTAAAAGGCATAGCCCCAGGGTTGACAAGATGCAGTCAGGTGGATGTTAAGGGGACAGGAGGGCTCGAAGAGCTGCAGGAGGCTCGTGGTGCAAGCCCTTGGCCCTGTGCTTCTCTGTCGTGGCACTTGGCCCCTGTGCCATCACTGTCCTTCAAGGCCATCACCTCTGACTTTTAATCGGACCTCTTCTTTTTGTGCCCTGGCAGCTAACACAGTTCCTGAAGGACAACAGGTGTCCAGCACTGTTGTCCAAGTGAATAAACGCACTCATCTTTAAAAAAAGATAAATATGAGACATTCATGGAAGAAATATGATTTGATCTGGACATCAAATAAAGTGAGAATTTATATAACATTAGATTTGCCAGATAAGATACAGGATGCTCAATTAAAGTAGAATTGTACATAAGCAAGAAGTAATTTTTCAGTGTAAATATGTCGTACAGAAATTTGAGACACATTTACAGTAAAAACATGTTCATTGTTTAAGTTAGAATTTAAAGTTAGATAAACAATGAATTTTTTCTCATATAAGTATGTCCCACATATTACATATAACATGGTTATACTAAAATTATTTACCTGAAATTCAAACTCAATGGATGTCTCATATTTTTGTTAAATCTAGCAGCTCTGAAAAAGGAATAGAAAAAAGAAGGAATTTTAAGTTACAGAAATGGCAAGAGGAAAATCTATTGGCAGTTTGCTTTTAAGAAAATTGAGATTGAAGAAGTGAAAATATCTGACTGAAGAACTGGGATGGGGGCAGTATCTTAAATAGTACCTCCATTTTCCTCAATGATAGTCTTTAAAAATTGTATCTTTCAGTTCCCCACGGAGCAGGCTTCCAACCCTGCCCTGTTCTTTCATCCTCCTAGAGATGTGCTGTGTGAGGAAGGGACAAAGGGTGGCCAAGACACTTAGCCTTGTGGCCATTGAACCTATATAGATGTCACTGCCTTTGATAATCGACAAGTATGTGAATGTGTTCAGGAAAACGTGACTCACAAGAAGCACACATTTAGGCATGTCAAGTGGCTTTATCAGGGCTCTTCAATGTGGAAATTGACCATATTATTTTCTTTAGATAGACCCAACCCTGGACTTTGACAGGGGCCGTGTAAAATTGGTTGAAAGTCTTCCCCTGGCTCTTTTAATGTACTTAGTTATAAAACACAGCCTGGGCTAACTCTTCCAATGTTGGCTTTTTCTTTGCTCCTTCCTTCTTCCCTTCTTCCCTCATTCCTTTCCTTCATCCCTCCCTTTCTTTCTTCCTTCTTTCCTCCCTGTCCTCTTCTTTCTTTCCCTCCCCTCCTTCCCTTCCTTCTTGCCTTCCTTCCAGCCCTCTCTCCCTCCCTCCCTTCCCATATTGTTTGTGTTACACACCTTATGTCCATCATGATATGCTGGGCCGTGGCGGGTTGTTTGAAAACAGACTTACGCAAAGCAATACATTTGCCAGGTGGTCTTGTTCAGAAGACAAGACAAAATATCAGAGTCATCTCTTCAGTTACTTCTTTAGTTTCATATTTAAAAAAAAATCAACTACAAAGTCCTTGTGTCCATTTGCACTTTTTAGTGATCAAACTTTTTATTGTTTCCTTCTTTCAACTTTTTGACGTGAAGGCATTTAAAAGGCACAGTCCAGAATGAAGAAACCAAAGACATGAAGAAGCAAAGTGTGTGGAGGATAAGTAGATAGGTATTTTGTCTCGGCATTCAGAACATTTTATTATTAAGCCTAATTACATTATTCTGCATTTGTAAATTGTTTACAACTAGAAGGAGAAAAAGCATTAAATTTTGCAGGCAGTGCCTCAGTGAGCTTCTGCTGCTGCAACAGAATCCTGTCGCCTGGGCAATTTATGAGGAAGCTGAGCTGTGTCTTGTTCTTCTGGAGGCTGGGAAGCCTGATACCAGGTGCCGGCCTCTGGCGGGGACCTACTTGCTGTATTTGAAGATGGCAGAGGTTAAAGAACAGGCGCACATGCGCAAAAGAGAAAGTGGTAGGGGCTCTTTTATAACCACCTGCTTGTGCAGTGGCAATGTTAACCGCTGCTGGATTCACGCAGTTTCCAGCACAGCCATCTGAGGGACACACTCGAGCCACAGCAGGGATGAAAGCCTCTTAGAGATGATCCAAAGGCTAACTGAAAAGTATGTTCCCAAACAGGGGGAATAAAATCTTGCTTTCTAGATTTTTAAAAATTTTAATGGAGCTATAGCCTGGTGCATTATACCAATCAACTGAGAACAGTGTTTGAAGATGAAAGTCTTGGATATTTAGACCAAATATGAAGCACTAGAGACTTTATCTGGACATAGCAAATTCAATGCCTCGATCTCCAGATCCCTCTCCACCCCCACCAGAAAGGGGGAGAGAAAGAGAGAGAGAGAGAGAGAGTCATCTGGGAACATTCTTCATTGCCAGTAATACAAATTCAATAAATAGCTTTAGCAAAATTTGAAAAATAAAATCAATATAAAGTCAATAAAAGGGTATTTCTCCACAATGAAATTTTCAATTCAAGTTTTAGAAAAGTATTTTTGTCAGTGCTTCTAGCCTGCTAAGCTCTGTTTTTGGCATGACAAGAGAGTATAATGATAGTTTTTACCCTCAAGGCAAACATAGTTCTATGGTATGAAAAAGAAATCCAATATGTGAAGGATTATAATATACAGCAAAATGGAATAAGGGCCCAAGGAGAGGCACAAGGCAGTTCTAAGACAGGTTTGATGGAAAAGAGATTGTATCTTCTTGTGGGTGTGGGAGCATATGGTGATTGTGGTCATGCAGGAATTAGAATTTGATATAGAAAAAGAGCAAGAGGTGGGAGAGTAAGTTTCTAGTGGAAATAACTTTGCAAATCTTTGAGAAACATCACTCCAGCATTGCTGGAGCACATGGTGTGTATATGCAGAGGAGACAGGGCTTGAAAGCTAGGCTGGGGCTAAACTCTGAAGAGCTTTGAATGTAGAGTTTCTACTTCATGTGGCAGGGGCTGTAAGGAATCTTTGAAGATCCAAGTGCAATGATCGGATTAATCTCACATCAGTTCGAAGATGCTTTGGTTTAGGAAGAATTTGAGTGTATGAGGAAAAAGGGCTTGGCAGTTATGTGGATCTGAGGGGGAGGTGATGGCAGTGCAGAGTGGATGAGGACAGCTCGGGGCATAAGTAAATGCATTGGGCTACTACCTTTCTGGAGCTGATTAGAACATAGAACGAACGCTCCCAGTCATTGCTCCTTGTGGGTTTGCATATGCTTCCTTGCTCTCCTAAATGGGTCTTCCATTCTGGCCTTTAAGGGCTTGCCCCAGAAAGACAGAGAGGAGTCTACTACAGGCAAAGGTTGCCACATAGTTGATGGCAGATTTTCTTTCCACTGGATTATAATGAAAGCAACTTTTAAACATATTATTTATCTCTCATTAGACCTCCCTAGGTGAATAAGCAGGGATACGCGTTTGCTCTCTTAGAGAAGAAGGACCAAGCTCAAAAGCTAAAAGCAGATGAGCTCCCTGCTCATTGCCTGGGGAGGGCTAGCGCAAGGCTCCCCTCCCCCCAGCACAGGCTTGCACCACTGTCCCTGATTCCTGCTGCGTACTTACCCTCAAAGAGGATCCTAAGGGGAGGCACTGTGTGTGTGTGGGGATTTTGCATGAAGTTACTCAAGACAGCCAGAAAAGATCAGAGCTGAAGGACAGACACAAGCCCGTAGGGAGCTTGAAGAACGGGGCCACGGAAAAAGGGAAGGTCGAAGGTCAGGCGTTATCTAAGGATGGCACCATCACTAATGAAAGTGACTGAATGAGATAAGAACATTGGAACGTGAGATAGCTGTAACCTGGTCCGCTTGGGCAGTGGGCCTTTGATTTGTAATATTAACTAACAGTTAGTACTTATTAATTGTAGAATTTTCAGATATTATAATCTGGAATGTTTTATTTCTTGGTAGTGGCCATATTGAATATGGCACAGGCCCACTTCGGTTCTGAGGGCTTTTCAATGTGTTAAACACATTTATTTCTTCCACCAACCCCATAAGGTTGGATCTATTGTTGTCATTTTGTAGATGAGCAATTTTAGGCAGAAGATGAAGTAACTTGCTCGAGGTTACATAGTCTGGAAGTGAAGTGAGAATTTAGTTTATGAAGAAAAATAGGAAAAAAGGAGAAAAGTACAAAGATAGTCTAGGAAAACTAAAACATAATAAAGCCAGCGTTTCAGAATGAAAGCTGTAGATATTTAGGCCAACATTACATGTAGGCCCCATTAGACTAACATAAATACATGGTGTTTAAATTGGGTACTTGTAACATTAAGATTCAGTCTTCAAAAGAGAGTTTATTTTTACTTGAGGCCCCCAAACATTACAATTAGAGTAGGAAGTCTTTGGTGTAAATTTATTTGGCTTTGTTACTTTGTGGGCCTTGTTACTGTGATTGAAATCATGCACAAGACACGTGATAGGAAGATATTTCTTTCCTCTTTGTGTTTCCCAACTTCCTGACTTTGCCTTCAACTCTGTGATGAGAGCAAATGCATTTGTCTGTACAATAAATGGTCTCTCAGTGACTAGGCATTTGTTTGGAAGGACATTCAAGATCCAGGGCACCTCAGTCAGGTGGGCCTCATGCATCTGAATCAGTGCAGTAAGGGCAAAGTCCTCATTAAAGCGGGTAACTTCCGAAGAGAGCCGGTGACTAAACACTCTCTGGGAGTTGCAAGCCGAGCAGGGAGGTAAACAGCTCCTCCAGAAATATAAAGCGATCCTTGTCGCTCTGAAAGAAGTAACTGTTGAATTGTTTTATTGGTTCTCTGAGATGAAGTGTGGGATTCCCTCTCTGATAAGCCAGATACTTTGAGCCAATTTCCTGGGAACCAGGAGTAAATGCGAAGGAAATGGGAAGTAGAGTCAGGGTGCAGTCTGATGTCCTTCATCGGCGAGTACTGGGTAACTGTATTTGTCCAGTGCACATTTGTTTAGTGCTGGCCTTCTGTAGAATAGCTGTCTTTGTACAAACAAACGTTTTCTAAAAGCTGGAGATGGAGCCCAATTGCTCCTGGAGAAGCCCATTTGTCCTCTTTCATAGTCTAAGAATAGATCCTGCAGGCAAGCTAGGTCAGTTCTTAGGGTGCTGAGTCACCATGCAAATTTTCCAAGGATATCAAACTTGTATTATTCTTTTCCCTTGAGCAGAACACTCCTGGCCCCTTCTAAAGCCAGGACAATCTCTGACTGTGCCTAAGGAGCATACATTTTTCTTCCCTGCTTCGCTTTCTCTGTGGAACGTTCTGTAGGGCTGGCTGTGGTCATTGCTGCTGTCCTACCTAGGGAGTAAGCTCAATTTGCTAGTGTTACCATTTAGATTGAGAACGATCTCCAAACTGTCATGCATTTGGAGGCAGCACTTGTGGATGGCGACTGGATTATCGGGGAGCTGTGAGACGGTGGGTTCTGTTTCTCTAAACACTGGGGTGATGGCCAGGGAGGGTGGATCCCCCTCTCCCTGGCACCTCCCTTCTCTCTGCTTCCTGACCACCATGATATGAGCAACTCTGCTCTGCCCAGGTCCTTCTATGATGCCACCAACCATGTCAAGACTGAGACTTGGGAAACTGTGAGCCCACATGAGCCTCTCCTGCTTTTAAGTTGTGGTTGTCATGTATTTTGTCCCAGTGATGAGGAAAGTGACTAAGTCATCTAGGAAGCCATAGGGACAGCTAGATTAATGGAGGTGGAGGAAGGAAATTAATGGCCAATGACACAATCTGTATCCCAGAAATGGAAAGTATTGCTGGTCAGAAGTGAGCTTTCTATGGATTAAGTGGGCACGGTGGGTGTGAAATGGTTCAAGGAATTTATTACAAACAAGACTGTTCTCAGAAGAGTAGATGTGTCACCACCCTTTCTCTTCCACGTCCTTGGTTCTGGAATCATTTTCATTATATGCTCCAGCATCAGGTATATGGATGGCATATGACTTAACTATTACTTTTTGGCCTAGTTGAATTTTTCCACTCTATGCTTATACCTGGAAACACGGTTGGTTCTTATTTCTTTACAGAATGAATATTCGCTTTTGAGTGTGCAAAGCTCTTTGCCTTTCTTCAACCAGTTGACCTATTTTGACTCTTCTGTGCTTATTAGCACCTCATCTACAAGCATGAGCAGGAGAAATGGAAGGAGATCAAACTTAAGTTATTTAAGTGTGTAAGATGGTGTGGTAAAGAGAAAAGGGAAGGTTTTTGGAAGACAGTGGCCATTATTGGCTCATTAATTTCAATTATATTGTTACCTATTAGTGCAAGTAATTAAAAGTTGGCTGTAGATAGGAACTTAACAAGAGACATAAAATTCTTTAGTGAGTAGGTACTGATGAGGTTTATCTTTACGTGTATGCAAAGTATTAATCTTAAGTAATAATAATACTATGTTTAAAGTTGTAGCTATGACCAGCAATTAAAGTTTATCTTCAGTTAAAAGGTTAATTCTTTCAGTTGCAGAAATAATATGTCTTGAAGTTGGAAACTTATGACATAAGCCGCTATCTCATTGGGTATGCAAGATAATAACCTCATTAAAACTATAGTGTGAAAGAGATTCGTTTGGTGTCTCACCAAGGTCAAGGGGAGAGACAAGGATGGGAAGAAGGCCATTAAACAGAAATGCTCCAACTGACAGGTAAGTATTTTCATATGTATTGTACCAATGAAATACCAGATCAGAGAAACAAATTACTTGTGGCTATTTAGGGAACTGACAAAAACAAACTCAGGTTATATGATGTAGAACCCACCAGATCATAGTTACAGGTACTCAAACAAAAATAAGCCAAGAGTCTTTGGCTGACAAGAGTTTGTTTGGATTTTTTTTTCTTTAGACAAAACGTTTATTAAGTATCTTCTGTAACAGGCACTTCACTCTAGTGAGTTTTCATTTGATAACTTATTTGATTCCCCTAATGATGTCGTAGTTACCGACAGATGAAAACAGTCATCTTTGATAGCATTCATTACCAATAGTGGATGCCATCGGTGTAAATCAATTACTGGGCTAGTGATTACAAAATTAAAGATAGAGGCGAGAGAGAGGAGGGAATAAAGAGCAAAGAGAATGGACCGAAATAGTTTCAGGGTGCTTTTCTTGCCCTTATACTTAAATCTGAAAATAAGTGGGAATCGTACGAAAGTGCAATACTGTGTGATGGTGAGTTAGAGCTCTACAGCTTTGCTGGTGGCCACTAGAGAGTTCTTTTTTGGGATAATTAGTGTCACTCTGTGTCAAGTCTATTCCAAGGATGTCTTGTAAATATATATTCCTGGCAACTAGGGAACCCGGGTGTAGTGTTTTTAATATCCACACTCTTCCCTTCAAAAAATGGAGAACAATTCTCTCCCTTTGAGTGTGGCCTAGACTTGGTGCTTGTTTCTAATGAATAGAATGAGGGAAAATGATGGTGTGTCACTTCGAAGAGTAAGGCACAAAAAACAATGCATTCTCCTTCTTGTTCTCTCGTGGAACACTCATTTTGGAGAAATCCAGCAGCTGTGTTGCAAGCTTGGGAGCGATGCACTTGGGAAGAATCGGGGCCCGCTGCTTAGAGTTAACGAAAGCCTGAGCCCTCCTGCCGATAGCCGTGTGAACGCGCCCTCTTGGAAGCTGTTGCCCGCCCGTCATGCCTTTGGCTGGCCGCAGTCCTGTGTGCTATCTTGACTGCAGCCTCACTGGAGACCTTGAGGGGTCACTGCCCAGCTGAACTTCCTCAGAGCTCCTTACCCCAAGATGCTATGAGATAACGTGTATTGCATTTAAGCCATTAGGTGTTGCATACTTTGCTATAGAAACATAGAAAATTAATACTAAAAGAGAGGAGATACATTATACATATCAACATAAATCATTCTATATTATATAAACAAGTTGTTTTTGCCCAGAGAGTAGAGTCAAGCATGCGTGCTTTGTTCTTTATTGAGGAATACATTCTGAGGGAAGTGATAATAATAATAAGGGGAAAGCAAAGTGAGGCCAGAAGACAGGACAGATTTGAAGTGGCCACACATCACAGAGCTGGCCACAGAATCTCGAGAGGATGCCTTGGGTGGCTCGATCATACTGGATGTCTCCAGAGAGGTAGAGAGGTGCCGTACCCTCAAGATGTCTTGGAGGAGTCTGGCAGGCAGGAAAGGAGAAGTGAAAATATTTGCCATGGGGCATTAACTCCTTGCATTTCTTATTAGCATTTTTGGTCACTCTAGAGAGCCAGTGGAAGATCTAGACCCCTGTAGGTCTGGACTCACTGGATCTGGGTACCGGGACTCTTGTACTTCCTGCAGTGACAGGCAAGATAGAAGGCAAAGCAAAACCTGTGGCTATCCTCCTGGGAAACTGAGAGCATTGATGGTGTTAGGAGATGAAAAGATCACAGAAATGTGTGAGTCTTTACTGGAGCCATTCTGGCAAGAAGGTGAAGTAAGCGGCTGAGACCCAGAGGGCAGATGGCACTTAGTGGATCTGGGGTTTTGGATAAAGTGGTCTGGTGTCCAATTCAGAACACGTGTTACTGTGTATGAAGACTCAGTGTCACAGAACAGAAGACCATCCTTGCAGAGGCAGCATCTTGCTGTAGTTTCAAGCTGTAGAGTTTGAATCCTATATTTACCAGCTTTGTGACTGTGGGCATGTTATGTAACCAGGACGGGCCTCAGTTACTCCCATTTTCAAAATGTTGATAACGATTGTACCTGCTGTTTGGGATCGTGAAGTTTAAGTGAGTTAATGCATATACTGTATCAGCAATAATGTCTAGCATATAGTAAGTTCTAGATAAACATTAACTACTGTTGATGCTGCTGCCCACTAGAACCTTATGTATATAAAAAACAGAGACAAAAGCATAAACCATGAAACTAATGAGTGGATGAAAATATTTTAGTGAATATAGTCCAGGCCAGGTTAAGAATTTTGCATGTAAAAAGCAAGGTAGCTATGCAACCGGTGAGACAAATTAAGCATTGTCTCTGTTAACTAGCAATCAGAAATGGAAAAATGATTGATTCTTCTCCATCAATTTCTGTCTCCATGAAGGCTGATAAATAAGGATGGGACAAAATAACATATTTACTAACTTCCATTTATGTGCCAAATATTGCTTAAATTGTTTTTCATATGATATCCAATTTGAATAGACCTGTCAATGGAAGTTTATACCTTCTCTGTTTTCTTGCTAATTGGATTGCACTTGGGAAAATCCAGTTCAAATACCAAAATCAAAAACGGAGTAATGAAACTAATAGGAAGAAGAGTATATGTATCTGCTTCACTTTAAACTATATAGCTCTATGTCTGAAAGAAGCCGAGTCAATAATGGGGAAACAGGACCAATAAAAAATAAAACTAAGACAGTCATTCAGTACACTGGAGATCAGACTGAGAAGTAATCACATATGTACAAGGAGAGATTGAGAAATGTGGTGAATGTTCAAATTTCAAAAAATATTATAGTAAGACCCATTGCCCTAAATCCCTCAGAACACTCTCCCTCACTCTGAATATGCTTATCCTATCATTTTTGCTTCTTTCTGAAGCAATTCCTTTTTCATGAGTGTCTTCATGAGCTGTGATAAAAAAAATACTACTGCTGAACGCTATCCAAGGGAAGGCAGGATCATAACACCATTACAGTGTGTCCTCATCCAATGTAATCACTGGGTCTCATATTTTGTGACTTCTGGCTCTTCCCCAAATCAAAACGACCATGAAAGGTATTTTGGCTTGTATCAGATGTTCCTCCAAAGCCTCGTGTGCTTGGAGGGGGCTTTTTGGAGGTAGCTGGATCTAGGGTGTGTGATACTGGGATTAAAGATGTGTGATAACTAAATTGGTTAAGCATAGTTTTGAGTACAGGTAATGGAAGTCCCAGGCTGGGTGTGGGTGGCATCAGTCAATAGGCTTGCAGCTTGGATGGAATATGAAGGGACAGAAAGAAGGCAGTCTTGCTGCTTTGCTGCTGCTGCTTCCTGCCTGCTCCACCATGGACTGTTTCGCCTCAGTCACGACCCTCTGCAAAGCCTGGAACTGCCTTGGAACCAGGCCACTGTGGATTGACACCTCTACAAACTGTGAGCTGAAATAGACCTTTCCTCCTTTAACTTTGGGTTTGGGTATTTGGTCTTAGCAACAAGATAAGTAACTAAGACAAAAGATAAACATTTTGAACCCGGTCAGGACAAGGAGGCAGGCAGGACAGCACAACTAAAGACACTCATGAAAGATGATTTCCAGAACTGCATTAGAAAGTGGCAAGAAAAATAGGGTAAGTGTTAAAAGTGAGGGCAAGTATTTTGAGGGGGATTAATTACAATATGTTTTTCACTGTAATAATTTTTTAATTTAAACACACATTGTACTTTTTGATCACACTCAAATGTAGCAACTCAATAAATATTTTAAGCCAATGCTCATTACATACCAGCAAATTTGATAGATTTAGGTTCTATAATTGGGAAAGCCCAAAAAGTCTCAATCACATTGTGATCTAATAGGACATCAAAGACTAAGGTTTAAAAGTGGCCATAATTAAAATGATATGTCATGTAATAAATGTATTTAGAAATGCATAGAGACTTATAATTATAAGAGAATAAGTGATAAGAGGCTCATTTCTCTCCACAATCAACTACAGTATTGGCAAATATTAAGTAAATATTTAGGAACGTTTTCAGGTATTTGACAGTAAGTCGTATAGTCTTCTGAAAGAAGCCTGAGACCTGAGAAAATGGAA
This sequence comes from Hystrix cristata, assembly GCA_004026905.1. Taxonomy (NCBI): domain Eukaryota; kingdom Metazoa; phylum Chordata; class Mammalia; order Rodentia; family Hystricidae; genus Hystrix; species Hystrix cristata. The sequence continues at coordinate 13,783 of PVJO010025026.1, forward strand.
GCTAGCTATTTTGAATCCTATAGTTTTCCCAGATTTCTGCTTGCAAGCATTTTTTGGGCCATGATGCTGGGACAGAGAACACAAGCAGAATATAACAGTTTCACTAAGAAGCCAGAGGAAGAAGCTAGAATTTGCAGGACAGAGTACTCGATAGATGAGAGCTATGCAGATGAAGGTTTCCAGAACTCTGCATGGTGTCTAGCTGAACTTTTGACTCTCCATTGATCTTCACAGGCACCAGACAAAACTCTACAGGCTGAATGAAGAATAAGTATGGTGGGGCTGAAATTGAACGACAGCATTAAGGAATAACTAATTTCTCACAAGTCAAACAGAGAAACTTGTCAAATACCCAAGCAATTTAGTGCAGACTCCAGAAGGTCAGGCTTTGATAGAGAGTCCCGAAGGTCGCATCTCAGTAATAGAGCTAAAATAACCTGAGTGAAGGCTACTGGGATCTATTCTAAGGAAGCCTGAAGACAGGTACAGCATTTAAAAGACCAAGCTAATACCTAATTTAAACACTTATCCAAACAAACATGTCAAGTGAAAGGAGACAGGAAAATACAACAACATAATAGTCACACTGTCCATTATCACAAAATTAAAAATTGCTGGACAAAGAAATGGAGAGACCCATAATGAGGGAGGAGGAATTCAATAAAATTCAACTCAGAAGTGAGTCAATAAATATAAATATCATCAAAGGTTAAAGGATAAACTAATAAGTTGAAAAGAGCCTCAGTAAACTGGGATATCATAGTAAGCAGTTTTAACATATGTAGAACACCGGGGAAGTGAGAACAAAAAGAAAAATTCCTAATGTTTTCTTAATTTTGATACACTCTTTATAAACATACAGATCTCAGAAGCTTAATGAATTCTAGAAAAGATAAACATACATGGTCACACACATGTGCTTTTCAGGCATGTCATTGTGAAGTTGCTGAAAACCAATTACAAAATCTTAAGCAAGGGGAAAAACATCTTATACACAGAACAAAGTGAAAAGTATCCACTATTGTTTTCATCAGAAACAGTACAAGCCAGAATTACGGTTAATACTATACAGAAAGCAAATAAAAATATCCTTAACAAAATGAAAACAAACTGAATTGAGCAATATATAAAAGGGATAATGATCATAACCAAGTAGAGTTTATCTCTAGTTAATGCTTACAAATAAATCAGTGCAATAACTATATTAACATACAAAAAAGAAAAATCATCTAGCATTTTGATAGTTGAAGAAATGAATTTCACAAAATATAACATCTGTTCATGGTTCAGTAGGAGTGAAAGAAAACTTTTTCAATCTAGTAAAGGGTATCTATAAGAAAAATCTACATCAAACTTACTCAAGTTATTCTCCTAGGACTGGAACGAGGCAAAGATGACCATTTTCATCACTTAAATTCAGTATAGTACTAGAGCTTCTATGTAGAGTGATATGGCAAGATAAAGCAACAAAACGACTTAGATTGGAAAGAAAGAAGTAAAAGTGTGTTCATGTGTAGGTGACATGAATATGCATGAACAAACTTCTAAAGAATGTATAATTTACAAAGACGAATATAGAATTAATGAGTTAGTATTTACTAAGATTGTAGAACACAAATTTATATACAAACATCAACTTTTTCCTATATACTATCTATAAAAATTAGAAAAAGTAAAGGTGACATTTGAAATTACTCTAGAAAAACAAAATGCTTAGGGATTAATCGGACAAAATATGTGTGCTTTGGTCTGAATGTTTGCTCCCCCCACCCCCACTCATATGTTGAAAACCTAACCTCCATTGTGATGGCATTAAGAGGTAGAATTTACGGCTTGTTATTACTTTCAAAGCTGACGTAACTAAGGAGGAGAAGAGGCTTTGAAGGGAGGGGAGGGGAATCGGCTCCCGGAAGTGCCGTTTGGCCAAGCTTCCCAGGATGTGCAGTGATCCTGATAAGTCCAGCAACAGCCTGGTGAGGAGCCCGAGACAGCCATTTGCTGTGGAAGAGATCACAGTGCCGCAAATGCTTAGTCATCTGCCTAAAGCCAGAGCCACCTTGCTAACAGGCCACCGTGTCTTCAAGGGCTGCGTGGCCAAGCATACAAGGACCGGGACATGGACCTGGCGATTGAGGGGTGACAAGTGACAAACGTGAGTCACCATGGTTCCTGCCTTCCGATGGTTTGTATTCTGTGATCTCTTGGTCCTTACTTATATATGTAAACTGCAGTATATAGATAATATGAGGCGTGATCAAAAGATGTTGTGAGTGAATAAATGAAAATATCTATTACAGTGAAAGCCACATTGCCATTACCCTCCCTCAAAAGACTCTGTTACTTCGAACACAGTTATCCCATCACTCTTGCTCTTCTTGAAACAGATCTGGAAATCCTCTTTCCTGAGTGTTTAGGAGGTGTGATAAAAAATTCAGGGAATTCTGTCGCCAAGTGCCATCCGACAGAAAGGCAGGCTCATAAAAACATTGAGGTGTGTCCTCATTCACCTACTCACTGGATCTGTCACCATGTGACTTCTGGATCTTCCTTGAAGTCAAACCTGGTTATGCAAAGTAATTATTTTGAATAGATTCAGGACCTGGAGGCAGCCAAGACAGTGCAGCCAATGACACTCCTGGAAGAGATTTCCAAAGCCCTTCAGAGAGTGGTAAGAACAATGGAGTAAGTGTGTCTGAAGGAAGGGGGTATTTGGAGGGAAATTCATGGTGATGTCTTTTGCTGGAAAAGTTTTTACACTCTGAATGTTCACTGTCTTTTCTGACCACACCTGATGTGTCTGTGTGTGTCTCTACGTGTATTATATTTATACTCACACATTTTGTACACGCAGAGGAAATTATGGCTTTGTGGAGTCTTTTTTACCTCTTCTATAGGTTCCCAAACCACACAACTTATTTTGGGGGAACTCATCCTCATCTTGGAATACTGATGTGTGGGTGCGTTGCGTAGAATTTCTAGGCAAAGGGCAAATATGTGAAGTAACCAGTTCAATGTCACCTCCTATGCCTGGGATAGAGCCTCGCTTCCTGTCATTGAAATTCTTCACTTACCAGGCAGGGTCAGGCCCCCTGGGAGCTGAGCACTTCACGGGATGCAGGGAAAATGACACCAGAGATGACGCCAGTGGGCTCCGCCGTTTCAGGTGTGTGCACCGTGCCGAGCATGAGAAGTTATTTCTCCTAAGCACAATCTTTAACTTTGGCAGTGTGTCCTGAAGATGTCTTACAAGGGCAATCAAGATTTAGCCAGGGGGCTGAGTGGGAGGAAGTTATAATGTACAAGGTGAGTCTTCAGAGACTCTGAAAAACCCATTAACGGTGAAGTTATTAATGTCTTTTTTTTATGCAGCTATAGTGCAGAGGCAGACCCCAAAGAACAGTCCACGTTATGGAACATTTTACAGAAACCCATTTTTAAAAATAGGAGAATGCCATAAATGAAGTCTTGCGGTGGGAAGTGAGTACGTGCCTGGCCTCCTGGGCCCGTTGTGGATTTTCTAAAGAATAAAGAGAAATTTTCCTTTTAGCTTTCACTGTGAGACAAAGAAATAGAACAAAATCTTTCACTGTAAAATTCGATTATCTTCTTTTGCTCTTCTTTTACTCAGATTGAATTTTCTTCTTTTCTCTCTTGTACTTCTCTTAACCAACCTTAACATTTTCAGGTCTCTGTTAACTTGAATGTAACTTTAAAAATATCAAATTATTAAAATTTTTTTAGGCGTGCCTGTGATACAGAGTCAAGGGTCTTTCTCCAAGAATGCAAGAATAACTCATGCCCTCAAGCTCTGTTGATAAGGTCCCTCTCTGGCCTGTTATCAGAAAGGAAAAACTTGGGCACTATTTTCTCCTGTACAGGTTGACGAATTTGCATTCATGTCCATTAGACTAAGAACTCTTTATAAATTAAAGTCAGGACTCACTCATTATTATGTCCCTTGGTCATAGCCCAGACCTAGTACACAGTAGTCGTCAATAAATGCTGTCAGATGAGTAAATTCTAAGTCTATCAGGGTCCTAGTTCAACCACTATCCAACAGCTTCCTTCTACATGCCAGGACGTTGGCCAGTTGCTCAGTATACAGAAACAAGCTAAACATGGGGCTCTGCAGTGTCCCCAGGGACTGGTGGTGCTAGTGGGGAGGGAAGCCATCTCTGCCAGTGCCTGGGTCAGGGGCGTTGTCTGGATAGACAGGGAGGGGCACATCCCAGGAAGGCTGGAAGGTGACGCTGCAGTCCTGGAATGGAGACACCCATCTTGACAACACGTCTCACAGCAGGAAAGCTATCAGAGACTAATCCTGGCACCTGGGAGTGTGCGAGGGTCTCAGAGGAGACCTAGAGGTCCCTGAATCCCAGACCCTGGCCCTGACACCCTGGCGTGTTCTGATCAGGCATTTCATGTTCACCAAGTCATTTGTGTGATGGCCCCGTGTGTCTGGTCCATCGTCGGAGGGAGCAGCCGGGCGAGAGGTTAGTAGTATCACCTGTGCAGGATCAGTACTGCTGTTTGCTCCCTAGAGGACCATGCTGACCGTGTGGCCAGCCCTCTGGCTTTCAGTTCTAGTACTGTAGCAATTCCTTCTCTCCACTTAAAATCCATTTTTATCTTTCCTTTACATTTTAACTTTATCTAGCTGGTTCATTTGCTTTACACTCCAATTGCTATTTTTTTCCTCTTTCTTTGTTTTCCTCTTTCTTCATCTTTTATTTTTCTGGGACATAGGGAAAAAGAAAAGAAATTTCTCTTTGGTTACAACTGAATTTAAAACAGATATGGGAGAGATTATTTTTAATAGGTTGAGCTCTGCTGGAGAATTTAAAGAAGGTATTTTTGACTCAATTGAATTTTAAACCTTATTAAGATGGGTTTTCACCTTTTACTTGAATCTGATAAAAGCAACTTCCAACCCCATTCACCCTCCATGATTTTGCATCTAGCGACAGGAAACCATCTCTCTCCCAAAACCCACTCGGGGACCACAGGTTAAGAAGTCTCCACAGAGCCAGGAATCACACGTGGGCCTGAGAGTGGAAGGTTGTCCACGTACAGATGGAATTCATGGGAGACACCAGCTGCTTTTCCTTTTTCTTGTGCTTTTCCTAATTCCCAACAACCTCTAACCTTACTTGGGGGGCAAGTTGCAGGCTGTCAAGCGGCCAGCCGGAGGCCAGAACAGCACGTGTGCAGTCCCTTGGAGAAGGAGCCTGGCCCTCGCCGTGGGCCACTCAGCTGGGAAAGGCCTCGTGCAGATTTGGAGCTGCAGGAAAAATGCAGACCAGGTCGCTGGGCTCCCACAGAGGAAGAGAGCTGTCATAAAACATGGCCAGACGCAGCTGTGAGCAGGTCTCCCTGTTTACAACCTTTTCGCTTCATGAGCTAGTCTAAATTGCTTGCTCTGTATTTTATAGGATGATAAGCCAGAAATCTCAGATTCTACCTACTGCGTGGAAAAGCTGGAGACAACTAAGGGGGCAGGTGTTTGTTGTTTTTGGTGCAGCAATTATTCGTTCCGCAGCAGCAGAGGAGGATTGCAACCTGTGGATTCAGATAAGGAGGGTGGAGGCACCACACGGCACGAGGCAGGTGTACTCCCACGCGTGTGTGTGTGTGTGTGTGTGTGTGTGTGTGTGTGTGTGTCTCTCCCTTGTTAGGCTCTGCCTGCTAGGGAAACACAGTGGGGCCTTGTGTGTCTTCAGTTTTAAGCCTTCAACTAACAAATGACAACCGAAGGCGTTAAAATAGCACCCAACATTATTCAAACATCTGGTTCATCGGGATGACTTTGATGAGTTGAAAATTCCTTTCTTAGGAACAGCTCACTTTGCAGCTGCTGACACGCCAGCTCTTGGTGCCCAGGGAGACAGTCATGTCTACTGAGGGACTGTCCTTGCCTGCTGCCTCTCATGAAGGCCTCCTCGAGGGTCTCGTGGCACTGGGATCTGGCGGGGATTCTTTTCTGTTTGTCACACAGGGAATGAGGATTTGCATTCAGTCTTTAAGGTTTACTTTTTCATTTTTAAATGAAGCAAAAGTTGTCACGTGCAAACTTGTAAGTGACCCTCAACAGGCCGAGTTGCCATGATCTGGATTCTGGGCCACCGAGGAATGAGGGGATGGTTCCTTGAGGTTTCTTGCTATCCCACTTGCAGGTCTGAATTGGGGGAACATTGATTCGATCGAGCAAAGATTCTTGTTTTGGCGAATCTTCAATCCTAAATCTTCTCTGTCTTTGGTATGAGCGGCGCTATCTTGCCACCTGGCAGGAACCGCAGCTTGGTGGGAATCAGTGTTATTACAGCCACTCCTGCTCTGCCTGTCCCCCGGGAGGGTCGGATCTCCGCTGCCTTTACCTGAAGTAGGCAGATGCTTGAGTTTCCCCTTTCTGCTGCAACAAATCACCCTAAGCTTAGTGGTCCCGGGAAGCAAGCAAATTCAGACTTGGCTGGGCAGACAGACCTTGTTAGAGAGGATTATCATGAGGAGGTGACCCTGGAGTGTGCGGGGATCTCAGAGGTCAGAAGCAAAAGGCTTTCTCTTCCTAACGAAGAGCAAACAAGGTTGGAAAGAGCGAGGCAGGGGAAATGGGGTGAGGAGGAGGATGGCCCGACAGGGTGGTCCACTGGAGAATATTCTACCCCGAGGTCACTCTGTCTTAGGAAAGGACATCAGAGAGGGGCTTTGGCTGGGGGAGGCCCAGAGCTCAGACGTCTAGGGCAGAGGCTTAGCTGAAGTTTGGTTCAGTAGACAGTGTGGATGAAATAGCTCGGCCAATTATTTACGCAGCACAGAATGGAAATTTGGAGGGACTGAGCCTGGTCTTATCATAGGTAGCTAAGAGGGCACCCTGGAGTCTTATGTAAGTTATGTGAGCAAGAGTGACTGTGTTCAGTAAGTCATTTCCTGGAGCACAAAACATTGAAGGCTTTCTTCACATGGGCTTGTTTCCAGGGTCACAAGTCTCAGAAAAATTTGACATTGTCAGTGGCCGAAAATAATCCAGATTTGTTGTCTCATTTTTCCAGAGGGCAGAAATCCAAAGTGAATAGTACTAGATGAAAATCAAGGTGGTGGCAGGGTTGGGTTCCTTTCTGGAGGTTTTTGCGCGATTTGCATTTTCCAGAGGCAGCTGAGCTTCTGATCCCTTCCAACCTTCAGACCAGAAGTGGCTCCTTGAGTCTTGCTCATTGCGTTGCTCTGACATGGTCTCTTCTGCTGGGTTCTTTTTCGTTTGAACACCTGGGTGATTGTATTAGTCCAACTGTATTACCTAAGATACAGCAACCTTAATTCCGCATTCCCACTTGACCTAACACATAGGTTCTGGGAGTTAGGACTTGGATGGTGTAGAGGAGTATTATTCTGCATACGACTGGAGATACCTTGCGCGGTTCACTCAAGGTGGTGTTATGGTTTATATCTAGATGTCCTCCATGAGTCTCACGTGCCCGTAGAGAGGACTTTTGGTAGATGATTGGATTATAGTTAGCCATTAGGTGCGAAGGTCTGGTTGGAAGAGAGGTCGCTGGGGGCTTGGCCTGGAAAGATGTATCTCCTTCCCTGGCTCTCTCCTTCAGTCTGTTTCCTGGCTGCCACGACGTGAACAAGTTCTTCCGCCATACCCCCCTGCTGTGTTGTTTCTTCCCGTGCGTGCCTGCTGCAGGCTGAAACACAAGCCAACATAAACCTCATCTTTAAATTGTGGATTTTGAATGTTTTGTCCCAGCCATGAGGAAAGTGAATGAGACAGACATACAAGAAGCTATCTTGTCTAACTTCACTATTTTAGTATTTAAATTTTTCCAAATTAAGACAGCAGCTCTTGCACTTTGTCATCATTTTAAAATTTTAAAATTTCTTGAGGGTCCCAAATTGCTTCTGCTCATGTGGGTTATATCTACTGGCATTTATTGCTGGAGGAGCTAAAACTGAGAAAATGTAATCATTTCTTTATTAATTCATTTAATCTTTTTCAGTAAACTCATAATATGTTAGTGCAACATTTAAAAATAAATTGTATTTACTAAAGCAAAATTCTAATGATAAAAACAGCACTCATTTTTGTTTCTTTTCAATGTCTGCTTTGATACAAGAACCTCAATCTCATTGGTTCTATCTTTAATCTGTTGCAGTATACTTTGCTTTGGTTGAAGTGAGTGAAGAAAATCCATGCCCTCATAGATACGTAGTTGGAAAATGGGAGACTGTTTTAACAGCCTTCATAAATAATTGTGGCTGTACTTCTTTGATGCTATACCAAAATTCAACCAGTGGGACAAGTGGCATTTTTTTTTAAAGGTTAATTGTAATGTGGAATCTGAAAACAACAGTGAGCTTTTTATAGTCTATTCATGTAAAATCTAATGATCTTGCACTTGGAATAGAATTTTTATCCATGCATTATTTATAAAACCACTCACTGTTAATTTGTAACATTTTGGTTCACAGAGTTAACAAGATCTTTCAACTGTTGACACATTTTTTTGGTACAACATTGAAAAAAATCACATTTGTTACTATCACTACTAATATCGTCACAAAAATCTGTAAGTGTTGGAAAGCTCCCGGTGGTGCTACAAATTTTCTAAATTTCCATTTTTCTTAGGAAATGTCAAATTTTGTCACCGGCAACAAATTTGCCTTTTCCTCTGTGTTGACATTTGCACTCATGTTGCAAAAGCAATGGTGGGCAAAACAAGGGCCGCCTTTGTGCACTTCGAGGCAGTGACAGCAGCCTGCACTAACCATCTTCATGATCTCCCGTCATGCACTCACAGTTACAACAGAGGCACAAACACAAACCACTTCCACCAAAACAGTCCCCCAGGAGGCAACGACAAGTATTAATTTTATTAAATTTCGACCTTCCAACACATTGAAAAAATACTCTATGTGATGAAATGGTGATTAGGTATATGGAGCTTCTGCTACTACCAAAGTACAGTGGCTGTCTCCAAAGCAAGACCTTGTTGTGGTATTTGAGTTGTGAGTTGAACTGCACATTTTTTATGAGTTAATTTTTCTTTGAAAGAATGACAGAAAGACAATCATGGTTTTCAGACTTGAGTACTTGGAAGATATTTTTAAAATGAACCAAATGAACCATTCATGTCAAGGAGAAAAAATATTGCAAAAGTAGACAATTGTCTAGCATTATGATGAAAACAGTTTAGACCTTCAGGATGATGAAAAGTTCTTAGAGATGTTCAGGGTTGCTACAGACCATGCTTTGAGAACTTCTGACATATATATGTTTTGTCATATGTTTTATTATTTTTATTACAGTGTTTATTTTTTAATTAGTACATGTTTACATTACTTATTGATTACATTCTTTGTGGGGAGCTCGTACATGTACATAACAGGTCTCCATTTTTTTTTTTTTTTAATTTTTTTTATTATTTTTACCAAGAACATGTATTGGTACATTGTATACATAATGATCATAATCAACATGGTTATTTTGTACCTGTACATGATACATCTTGGTTTTCCCCCCTCTTTCCCCCCTTCCCCTCCCCTCCCTTCCATTCACCCACCCCTCCCTATTTGCAACAAGTGTAGCTACACTTTACCATTTTTTCCCCTTTCATC